>JAGDYQ010000043.1:1930067-2024640 GCA_021962125.1 Bulinus truncatus | reverse complement strand
CTGTGAAAACAAAACGGGAACTTATTTATTTGTTCATCAAAATACGATATGTTATGTTTATACTAGTTTGTGTGTATCCTACTTATAAAGCGCTAAGCTTGTCTGGGTCGCGGTGTGTGGGAATCCGTTCTATAAATAAACGACCTCCAGAAATAAATAAACAATAGTATTTGATAAAGTAATCACGTGACCAGCGAGGTCACGAAAACATAATTCAAAATGGCGTCTTGCGTTGTCGATTCGATATCGCTTTTTCAAAAATCTACAGTTTTAAATAGTTTCTGTGGATTTTTTAAAATTAAGAAATGTAAAAGTCCTAAATATTAAATAATAATAATAATATATAATATCACTCAAATTATTTTAGTTTTTTTTTTACAACAAATAGCATTTTAATCAGACTAGGTCACTAGCAAGCGCGTTCGTAAATAACCTATGACCCATGACGTCTGGATGGTACAATTTTTTTTGGCAGAATGGGAGCACCGTCGCTATAAAAAAAAATCCTCTATGACGTCATTTCCCTTTGAGTGCTGTATCATGCCTTCGAGGCTGCAAAATGACATAGTAAAGTAGTTATTTTTTAGAAGCATTTCGAAAAAAAAATGCTCTTTGTCCCCGTTTTGTTTGTCTGTATGTCTGTCTGTCTGTCCGTCATCACCCTAGATCTCAACAACCATAAGTCGTAGACCCATGATGTATATATCATTTTGTAGGTGTTGGCCTGCCATGTATTGCAGCAAAAGTCCAGTTCGCGATCTGACCTCTGAGGGCCGAAAAAGGGCGTATTAAGTACCGTTTTTTTACTATATAAGCTATATTAACAAAGGAGCGCCCTATATCTAAGCAACCATAAGGCCTAGACCCATGATGGCTATATCATTTTGTAGGTCTTGGCCTGCCAAGTGTACATGAAAAGTCCATTTCGCGATCTGACCTCTCAGAGCCGAATATAAGAGTTTCTTAAGTACCGTTTTTGCTTATATTTTAAATATAAATAATAAAGCTTTCAATCAAAGGGGCGTAATCATTGTTTATTTTTTGTAACAGTTATTCAACATGATTACTTCCCTCTCTATTTTGTTAAATCTATGGCTGTAACCCGGAAAAAAATACGGATTTCGTCCGGCGTAACACGAAAATGCTCTAAAATGTCCTTTGTCCGAAACGGAAAAGACTTAAACTGCTTGTTTACTTTTCAGTGCATTTGTAATGCTTTTGTTTCAGGGCTAAACGCTATAAATAAAAATCTTCTGTGACGTCAAATAAAAAAAAAATACTTCTGCACTTGATTTCACGTAATAAAATCGGCTGCGCAATTAATAATCATGCTCAGTTATTATAGTTTGTTAACATTGTGTACTGGAGGTTATTGTTCCCTCGATGGATTACTTTTTGATGATGGTTTGTTGGTTATGGCAGCCACATCTTTTGACGTATGAAATGTAGGTCATTTCTGCACATTAGGAAGGTGGCATAAATCAGCATCTAATTAAATTAATTAAATTGATTAGGAAGGGGTTTAACATTACACCTAGATTTCCCGGGCAACGCCGGGCTTAATATCTAGTATGTATATATTGAGAGTAAAACACATGTGAGAAAATTGTGTATAAATGTCTGTGCAGTATGGTAATATAATAAAAAGGTTTACATTTCTATTATTTTTTTATTATAATACATACTGCACCAGTTTGGAATTATTTTCTTTATGTCTTTTCGGTACGAAATGTTACTTTGCTGTAGTAACACAATGTGTACAATAACTTTGTTGTAGTAACAGAATGTGTAATATTACTTTGTTCTTTGTATAGTAACACAATGTGTAATATGCATACCAATAAATAAAGTATCAGCTATACATACTGCGAGCAATGTTCCCTCTAATTTTTGGCGAAGCGCTGCGCGGTAAAAAAAAAATTTATTAAAAGGCAACTTTTTAGAACTTCGAAAAATTTGGGCGCTTAATTTGGAAAATAATATTATAAGCAATTTAGTTGAAGTAATATTTTCATCAGATTGTATTCTGTGCGCGGGGAATAATTTTTTTTCTGCGCGGAGGTTTTTGCTAAAAATTGCGCGCGCGTGCGCGCAGCTTAGGAGGGAACATTGACTGCGAGAGTGTCTACCTAATTAGCTCCCCTTGTGATTTACGTAATTAAAAAAATACGTCACATACATGGAATAGGAGGTGGAGTGGAACTCTGGAAAATACATCTCCCGGATACACAATGTATTTTTTATTTAACTGTTCCGTTGTGCATTAAACATTTCGAATTGTTGCAATGACTGGTTCAATATACAGATTATAGCAATTAGACAAATAAGAAAATGTTTCATATATGACGGCAGTTTGTACTTTCAAACATTCAGAGGGTAGCGCACATCATACATGATATTAATAAGAACAGAGTCAAAGAAGCCACAAGGGCCGCAGTAAAAAAAACATGTCAAGGACTACCTGCCAGTTTGAGACGGCTTTGGAAACTTTATATATGTTCAATATGTTTTTGATTTATCGTAGATGCGCGTAAAAAAGATTTTAACCCAATGGCGTACCCACAAACATTTTATTGAATTTATTTATTCAACACGTTTATACATACATTTGGAAATGATTACGAAAAATACAGTGCTAATTTATTTAATACATTATAATCCATCGTTTTATTTACCAACGTCTATTCCTATCAAAACTTTAATTTTTCACCGTAAGATAAAACCTGCTACCTGGAAGTCTGCAGCATGCAACACCTGTTGTGACCCCAGGTTTATAGTGACAGGCAGTGTAGAAGTGAGAGTCCACGCAACAATCCAGCATCCATACGACCACCTGATATACAGGACTTATGTCCTACAGTCTGTGAGGACAGTTTTTTCCTATACCGGCCATATCATCCTGACAGAGAACAACAATGTGTTAGAGAGATGGGTCTGGAGCTAATGACCGACAAACTTGAGCCATATGTCATTTTAAGTAATTGAATCAATCACAAATTATACTTAATTGCGTAAATATGTGGGGATAGAGAGTACGGATGGTCGAGTTGTAAAAACGTTTGACTGTAGACCCGAGGGACATGGGTTCGAAGTTTGCAGATTACTAAGGGATTTTCGTGTCATGTTTCCCGTGGTGCCCAGCATGGCCATTACACTCCTTGGCTGTGGTGGGGATAAAACAAGGCACAACAAATAGACCTAAAAATTGTCTTGTTTAGGGGGCGATGGCTTGGTGGGGACAGATGGCCAGGTGGTTAGACTTCGAACTCTATGCGGGGATGGGGTGACCGGTCCAGCCAGGGCAGAGGCGTAGCGAGGGGGGGCAAGGCAACTTGCGCCCGGGGCATTTTACCTTTTAATACCTTTTTAGCACCCCCCATTAGAAAATCATATAATATTATATGTGAAATATACCATTTGGCGCCCCTGAACTCGGCGCCCGAGGACATATGTACCCTTGCCCCCCTAGCTACGCCTCTGAGCCAGGGGGTGACGCTTAAAAAATACCGTCAAACATGGAATTTTGTAATATTTAATTCTTTTGCTGCATTTTTAGATTCTGAACACCACTAGTACTAGTTTATCCACTGACACAAGTATTTAATTTTAAAAGTATGGCGAATGTAGAAGAAACATCACTTTGACTGCTGGTCTTAATGTTTAGTTGAACAGGTCAATGTCTGGACTCAGAATGCTTGGTAACCATTTATGTCCTATAATTTAGTCACTAAAAAGGTTAAAAGGTATTAAAAAGGTAAAATGCCCCGGGCGCAGTTGCCTTGCCCTCTCCCCTCGCTACGCCTCTGGGTACTGTTACTCATAACATTCTTTACACAACAAGTACTTTTGAACATAATGTGTTCCAGGTCGCCTCGACATTCTCGGCATCTTCCTCCGTCTTGCGCAGCGTTGATTGCCAGACATCCTTGGACTGCCATAGCCTGGTGCCAACTTATGTTTCTAAGAATGTCAATGTCAAATGACGTGCACACCTCCACCAGGGGCGCGCACAAGCTGTTGGCGTTGATGTGTCCTTCCCACACTCCATGACATCCAGCCACGTGATCAAAACATGAAGACTTTCTCTTGACTCCATCAGAACAGCCCGAGTCTGTACAGAATAGTTTAATACACGTTACATCTATCTATCTATCTATCTATCTATCTATCTATCTATCTATCTATCTATCTATCTATCTATCTATCTATCTATCTATCTATCTATCTATCTATCTATCTATCTATCTATCTATCTATCTATCTATCTATCTATCTATCTATCTATCTATCAGTCTGTCAGTTCATCTGTCTAAACAGTTGTCTTATATAAACAACATAACACCAACACACCAGCTCTGACACGAACTGACCACCAACAAAGCTGAATGCATATATAGGTCAGTGAGACTACTGTGGTCACTAGAATCTGTCTACTCTGATGACCTCTAGTGCTGCTCGCTGTGACGTCATGCCAGCGTGTCCACATCAGATAATCGACTCGGTGTATCTCTGACCTTCTACGTCATTACTGGTCAACTGTTATAAGCTGTATATGTCACACTAGCACGTGACCCAGGTAAGTGTGTACATCGGCAAACGTTTGATCTGAAAGAAAATGTCCGGGAGAAATAAACATTGAAAGGAAAATATTGTACAGTTTTTATATCTAAAAAAAGTATATCCAAGCCTGTTTAATTGTCATTGCTTTGTGTGTGTATGAGGTGAGTGTGTATCCATACATCCATGTGTGTATGAGGTGAGTGTATCCTTACATCCATGTGTGTGTATGAGGTGAGTGTATCCCTACATCCATGTGTGTGTGTATGAGGTGAGTGTATCCATATATTTGTGTGTATGAGGTGAGTGTATCCATACATCCATGTGTGTATGAGGTGAGTGTATCCTTACATCCATGTGTGTGTATGAGGTGAGTGTATCCCTACATCCATGTGTGTGTATGAGGTGAGTGTATCCTCACATCCATGTGTGTATGAGGTGAGTGTATCGATACATCCATGTGTGTGTATGAGGTAAGTGGGTATCCATGCATCCATGTGTGTGTATGAGGTGAATGTATCCATACATCCATGTGTGTATGAGGTGAGTGTATCCATACATCCATGTGTGTGTATGAGGTGAGTGTATCCCACATCCATGTGTGTATGAGGTGAGTGTATCCTTATATGTGTTTGTATGAGGTGAGTGTATCCATGCATCCATGTGTGTGTATGAGGTGAGTGTGTATCCATACATCCATGTGTGTGTATGAGGTGAGTGTATCCATGCACCCATGTGTGTGTATGAGGTAAGTGAATACATACATCCATGTGTGTGTATGAGGTGTGAATGTATCCATACATCCATGTGTGTGTATGAGGTGAGTGTATCCATACATCCATGTGTGTGTATGAGGTGGTAAGTGTATCCATACATCCATGTGTGTGTATGAGGTGAGTGTGGTCCATAACATCCATGTGTGTATATATGAGGTGAGTGTATCCATACACCCATCTGTGTATAAGTGAGAGTGAGTGGATCCATATATGTGTGTGTATGAGGTGAGTGTATCCATACATCCATGTGTGTATGAGGTGAATGCATTCATACATCCATGTGTGTATGTGTGAATGAGGTGAGTGTATCCATACATCCATGTGTGTGTGTGTATGAGGTGAGGTATGTATTCATATACTGTGTGCATGAGGTGAGTGTATCCATACATCCATGTGTGTATATGAGGTGAGTGTATTCCATACATCCATGTGTGTGTATGAGGTGAGTGTATCCATACATCCATGTGTGTGTAAAGTGAGGTGAGTGTATCCATACATCCATGTATGTGTATGAGGTGAGTGTATCCATACATCCATGTGTGTGTATGAGGTGAGTGTATCCATACGTCCATGTGTGTGTATGAGGTGAGTGAATCCATACATCCATGTGTGTGTATGAGGTGAGTGTATCCATATATGTGTGTGTATGAGGTGAGTGTATCCATACATCCATGTGTGTGTATGAGGGTGAGTGTATCCATACATCCATGTGTGTGTGTATGAGGTGAGTGTATCCATACATCCATTGTGTGTGTATGAGGTGAGTGTATCCATACATCCATGTGTGTGTATGAGGTGAGTGTATCCATACATCCATGTGTGTGTATGAGGTGAGTGTACTCATATATGTGTGTGTATGAGGTGAGTGTATCCATACATCCATGTTGTGTGTATGAGGTAAGTGTATCCATACATCAATGTGTGTGCATGAGGTGAGTGTATCCATACATCCATGTGTGTGTGAGGTGAGTGTATCCATACATCCATTTGTGTGTATGAGGTGAGTGTATCCATACATCCGTATGTGTGTGTGTATGAGGTGAGTGTATCCATACATCCATATGTGTGTGTATGAGGTGAGTGTATCCTATATATCCATGTGTGTGTGTATGAGGAGAGTGTATCCATACATCCATATGTGTGTGTATGAAGTTGAGTGTATCCATACATCCATGTGTGTGTATGAGGTGATTGTATCCATATATGTGTGTTTATGAGGTGAAAGTGTATCCTTACATCCAAGTGTAAATAAAGTGTAGTCAATTTTATTTGGGTTTAAAAAAATGGGACTTATAAAATAAATATTTAATATTTTAAAATAGTTTATGAGAAGTTAGTGAAGACCTTATCCAGTAGTCTGCATTAACTATACATTCCGTTTAGATAAATTAAAATGCTTCCTACATTTACAGTAAATCTCATAAATAAATCTCAATTTTAACAAGACTTCTGTAAATATCCATAAATGTCAGCCTCAACTAAAACAACCAACCAACTACATCCTAGCATAAACTGCGCACATAATAATCTTACATTGAGAATAAACAAATCTATGCAGATGTGATTATATTTTTACATTTAAGTTTTCACTTTTACGTTAAGCACTTACAGCAAATAATAAATAAAAGAAGATTTATATAGCTGATGAACTTCGATATTAGTTTATTTCTATCTTAGCTTTAGTATACAACATTATAAAACACTTAATATAACACACTAAAAAGATATCCAGCCATATTGCAAGTTTCAAACTTAAGACCATGGCTGTGACGTAGATGGTGGTTCCTCGCAGGCCTACAGTAGTTCAAGATGGTCGTGTGTAGAGGCACCGACCTATCAAACAAACTAATGACACAGGGCCGTGGACGGAAAATTTGGGTTCCTATACATGATTTTATATACGTGAACTGATGCATCTTTATATCTAATAATTATAAATTGCATTATTACATTATCCAACCATTACAGACACTGCCAAAATCCAATATGATGTTATGTGACACAACAAACGGTTAATTAATGGAGACAATTTGTTTTTTTACAGTTAAGAACGTAAAATATTATAAATAAAATAATCAAATATTTAATCGTCAAATTATTGTTCAAAAGAAACGCGATGAACTCCAATGCTCCCCCTCCCTTGAGATAAGTCTAGGGTCTGAAAAATTACGCGTAAGATTTATATATAATTTACGCGTAAATTACGCGTGTTACGCGTAATTACGCGTGTAAGTTACGTCAAAATTACGCGTGCCATTCATGCCCAATTACTTGAAAATGTATGTTCCTTTTGTTGCTCATGCTCACTGATTGCTAGTAGGTGTATTTTAATAATGTTTTCAAAGTTTTGTACTTGTAATTTACCGGTCATACTAATTTGCCCGTCGTCCGCATCGGCCACGTATTTCGTCGTGTACTGACTACACCAGCGGCGGCCATCTTTGGCTGAGTAATACCGTCCAATACGGTCGACGCGGGACGGGTACAATGCGCCGCGAAAAACGGCCACCGCAGGTGTCGAACTCAACAAAAGACGGCACACGCGATCGACGCTGGTGCAATACGCAGCGTAATACGGCCGACGCGATCGACGGAAGCACTATACACAGTAAAATGTTTTCATACGTTTCATGACATTTGGAACATATATAGATAATGTTTAAAAATTATTATTATTTTTTTTTTGGATTTTTGGGTTTTATAACCTCTCCGTTTGGCTTGCGGCCGCTTGCCATACAGCTCATAGCGGCATTGTGTACTTTATCGAAAATTGTTATGATTTTGTCTTATTTTTAACCAGACTTTGGCTTCTTTATTGAAAATATTTATTTTATTATGTTTACTGAAACATATAAACAAACAATATACTGTGCGGTTTACGCTGTTTACCAAACGATAAGTCAGCCGGATGTCAGGAAATGTATGCCACTGTTAACACAACAAATGCATCGCCCTCTTCTCAGACATCGTGACACAAGTGTTAACTTATCCAACCAGCTATCTATACACACCTCAATTTATAAACTTAGTGACACGGGTTTCAGCCTATCCATCCATCTATTGATATAGTTATTAATTCATCAACCGAACTAGTGACTTTGTGTTAGTGTGACTTATATTTGTAGCAACTAATCTTCAAACCCAAACTACAGTTTGACATCAGGAATCATTTTCCCCACTACCATACCCAACTACAGTTTGACATCAGGAATCATTTTCCCCACTACCATACCCCTTCCTCCCAACTCGAGTCATTAGGTAAATAAAAAAAACGCTTAGTAAATTAAAATTCAAGCTGCGAGGATACATTAATCGTCATGTTTCCCAATGGAACTTGAAGTTGTGGAGAGGAAGTCAAGCGGTGAAATTATCAAACATTCGGTAAATGTACACCCGCCTAGACAGTCATATTATTCTAAACAAAGTCAACCAGGCAGAACAGTAGACTGAATCCAGTTTATTACATAGACATGGTAGAAAAATGGTCTGAAAGTTGATTAATGATTTTATAGCTGCGAACAAACAAATGATTGTATAAAACATTTTAATCGAATCAGGTGAAATACTTCAATGAATTATTTAATAACAAGAAGGTGTAAGTAAGTATAAGTGGCTGACGTTATGTTGCCAACTTTTAACAACCTTAGCAGTCTGTGTTGTAGACTGAAGTAGAAGGACGACACCCTAGAATAAAATCAAAACACGGGCGTTAAATGGGGTGTGGGCTAATGATGAAACGTTTGAATGGACTAATGGACCATCATTGAAATATTGTATGGGATAGGCCCATAATATATGGGCAGCCAGTGAGTAGTAATTATTGCAAAATAAACAATTAAACAACAGTTTAGTTATCAGCGGCGATCTTTGTACTCTCTATCTATCCCTGTGACTTTTATCCGTACCAATATTAATCTACCCCCATCCAGATAAACAAATCTTCCACCTCGTTTGTCTGAAACTAAGTGAATGCACACCTTGCACACCAATCAACTGATGCTTTGACTTTTTAGTTTTTGTCTGCCACCCACACAAGTACTCCTGTCATTCAATTATTACTAGTTATATCTTTTTACACCAAACGGCTTCTAGCCCCCCCCCCCCACCCCAACCTGTTCCATAACACCATTTCCAACCATAAATATGTTATCCACGTGCACATGTCGCTAGATCTCCGTGTGCCGTACAGTATACTTGTCACTGACTCTACGTGAGCCGTCCAGTATACTTGTCACTGACTCTACGGGAACCGTCCAGTATACTTATCACTGACTTTACGTGAGCCGTCCAGTATACTTGTCACTGACTCTACGTGAGCCGTCCAGTATACTTGTCACTGACTCTACGTGAGCCGTCCAGTGTACTTGTCACTAGGGAGCGACCGATAATCGGATCGCTATCGGTATCGGACCGATATTGGCACTATCGGTTAATATCGGATCGGCCGATTGTTGTAGGGAGCGACTGATAGTCGAACCGATATTGGTACTATGGGTTAACTGTCGGACCGGCCGCCGTTATTTGGCTGCCGATACATTGTTTTTTTTTCACAACAGAGTTGCAGAAAAAAAAAATCAGTAAATAACCCAATTCTATAACCAGATCAGACAAGATTTAAAAAAAGGAAAAAAAAAACCCGTACACAGAAATTGTCACGTCTTCCTCAGAGATATGACCTTGAAACAATAGGATTGGCATTTCTTAATTCTAATGTATGACCTTGAATGATACAATTAGTGAACATCTGTGCGTATTTTTTGTTGGGATGGGAAGTTTGGGGGGGGGGGACAAGACTTACGTGTCACGAAATATGACAGGGAAGGGGTAAGCATGGGTTGACATACGTCATTAGCTGTAGCATGAGAGAAACAGGTGTTTGGCATTGTTGTTAATTAAAAAAAAATATCGGTAGCGGGGGAGGGGGGGTTAAACAAGACACGCCTGGGGGAAGTGTTACAAAATATGTGAACTTGGCTTGAAATACGTCATATAGCACGAGAATAGCACGTGTTTGGCATTGTTGTTGCTTAAGGGGCTGTCCATTAATTACGTCAACAAAATAGGGTTGAGGGGGGGGGGTCAGAAAATTTTTGACAATTGTTGACAAAGGGGAGGGGAGGGAGGTCAAGAAAAGTTGACGTCAACAATGTTACTTTTTTAAATTTAATATAATTACTTAATAAATAGGAAAATTAAGCAGCGTTTGTAGTTTTGTGTTACACACTCGCTCAACATTCAGTATTTTAATTAAACTAACTATATTCCTACTAATTTTGCCACACATAAACATTTTGGAAGCCATCTTTTTGGGGGGTAATCAAATGTTGACGTAATTTATACGGGGGTTCCTGGAAGTTTGACAAATTGTTGACAAGGGGGGAGGGAGGCAAAAACGCCAAAAATTTGTTGACATAAATAATGGACAACCCCTAAAAAGAAAATATCGGTATCGGTATCGGTAAAAATGCTGGGGGAAAATATTGGTATCGGACTATCGGTAAAAAGGCATATCGTTCGCTCCCTACTTGTCACTGACTTTACGTGCGCCGTCCAGTATACTTGTCACTGACTCTGATGTGAGCCGTCCAGTATACTGTCACGACTCTACGGTGAGCCGTCCAGTATACTTGTCACTGACCATGAGCCGTCCAGTACTTGTCACTGACTCTACTTGAGCCGTCCAGTATACTTGTCACTGACTTCCACGTGAGCCGTCCAGTATACTTGTCACTGACTTTACGTGAGCCGTCCAGTATACTTGTCACTGATGCATGTGAGCCGTCCAGTATACTCTTGTCACCGATTCCCACGTGAGCCGTCCAGTATACTTGTCACTGACTCTACGTGAGCCGTCCAGTATACTTGTCACTGACTTTACGTGAGCCGTCCAGTATACTTGTCACTGACTCTACGTGAGCCGTCCAGTATACTTGTCGCTGACTCTACGTGAGCCGTCCAGTATACTTGTCACTGACTCTACGTGAGCCGTCCTGTATACTTGTCACTGACTCTACGTGAGCCGTCCAGTATACTTGTCACTGACTCTACGTGAGCCGTCCAGTATACTTGTCACTGACTCTACGTGAGCCGTCCAGTATACTTGTCACTGACTTTACGTGAGCCGTCCAGTATACTTGTCACTGACTCTATGTGAGCCGTCCAGTATACTTGTCACTGACTCTACGTGAGCCGTCCAGTATACTTGGTCTGACTCTACTTGAGCCGTCCAGTATACTTGTCACTGACTTTACGTGCGCCTTCCAGTATACTTGTCACTGACTCTACTTGAGCCGTCCAGTATACTTGTCACTGACTTTACGTGCGCCTTTCAGTATACTTGCCACTGACTTCGCGACCACAACTGTGGACACTCAACAGATTAAAACCAAGCTATTCTCCCCCTCCCATCCCATGCTCAACACCGTGAAACTATAATAAATGTGTAACATAAGTTAAATTAATTGGTATTGTATACAATTTACTAGCGCAGATCTCCAAGTGTTCCAAACATAATATTTGTATTGTATATGTATCACACAGTCAGTTATTTTACATGCGTTGTATCGAGCAATTTTAAGCGGACTGAATGAAATAGCCCGTGGGCAGTATTTCGGTGATCCCAGCACTTTATACGGGAATAAGAAAGAAGTTCGTTGAAATTACGACAAGAATTTGACAATTCTGACATGAAGTAAACTATTTCTACTGCAGTGATTCTCAAACTCTGATTCACGGATATTGTTCTACTTCAACTTTATGAAGACTTCTTGTTCTACTTCAACTTTATGAAGACTTCTTGTTGTACTTCAACTTTATGAAGACTTCTTGTTCTACTTCAACTTTACGAAGACTTCTTGTTCTACTTCAACTTTATGAAGACTTCTTGTTCTACTTCAACTTTATGAAGACTTCTTGTTCTACTTCAACTTTATGAAGACTTCTTGTTGTACTTCAACTTTATGAAGACTTCTCGTTGTACTTCAACTTTATGAAGACTTCTGGTTCAACTTTATGAAGACTTCTTGTTGTACTTCAACTTTATGAAGACTTCTTGTTCTACTTCAACTTTATGAAGACTTCGTGCAGCAAAAAGTTACTGGCTCTGCACAGCTTTGGATGGAAGGTTAAAAAGCTACATAGAGGTATAAAGGCCTATACAAAACATTAGTGCGCCCTGTTGTTATGTTTGTGCACACTGTGCGTTTAGTGCACGCGCAGACGTTTACAGTTTAGAATAAACAATGAACGAGGATGGATTTTAGATGGGAAGTGAGTAAATAAAAATGTATTATTAAAGGATTGAGAATCTATGTGTAAATAAAAACAACTCTTTATCTTAATATGTTACAAAAGCTTCAGTTTGTTAATCTGCAAAGTAGAGGGGAGATAATTTTTTTTTCTTCATTCATTTATGTATTTATTTGCATATGGGTCGCTAGAATATCACAGTTGTCATAGTAAACTGATAGCTCAAAGTTAACCAATAAGATATCCCAACAACAGTTCATCTACTTGGAGCAAGTGATCCTTCCAGCTGGGTGCCAGCACACACACACACACACACATACACATACACGCATACATGTTTCGCTCATTAGAACGATTCTACTACTTGGTACCTTTGTTCTCATTAGATGTGTGGGCGCACAAAAGATTTCAACAGAGTGCAAATATTGTAACGACTAACGACCTTTTGAATTCAATGAATAAAGTTTAAACAAACGAACATCACAAAGACAATTTATTGGTTCGCAACAAAACTTACAGCTAATTAAGTGATCATGATGACATTTTCGTGACCTGAAACGTACATCTTCCCCATTCCCCCCCTCCCCCCCCCACAAACACAGACACACAGACACTACTATGCTGTTTAGTGAAGGTTACGTTACGTAATTTATGAGAATCGCTACGATGAAACTTTGTAATTGATTGGATAGGAAAACTGGACAACGTGTTAAGGCCCTATTTCCACCCCCTCCCAGCAGCAATTCCTATCAAACCCGATGCTATTTGACTATTTTGTCCTATCAAACCCAATGCTATTTTGACTATTTTGTCCTATCAAACCCGATGCTATTTGACTATTTTGTCCTATCAAACCCGATGCTATTTGACTATTTTGTCCTATCAAACCCGATGCTTTTTGACTATTTTTTCTTATCAAACCCAATGCTATTTGACTATTTTGACCCAATATCTCAAAGTCTCAGCCTCCAAAAACGTCATAAGACTCTGGCAACTGAAACTTTATTTGAATTTTTAGCTTCTCAAACATCAAATTGAAAGATAAATATTTGAACTCACATGACATTACAACAAGAAAAGTTAAATTAGAAAAACAAGAACTAAGACAAATCATATATAACAATTCTTTAGCTTCTTGTAACGGTAATTAAATTGAAATGTACAAAGTTAGTACTTCGTTACATGATAATCAATATGTTATCTCGGCTGATTAGTAACTCTTGGTTGAAGGAAATTCAGTATAATTTATTACAGAAGTTTATTATATTAAGTGTGAAATTTTGGAACAAACACAATGAAAAGTTAATAAATGAATATAATCATGTCCCCACCAACAAATAAATGAGATCTATACCAATATGGCAATGGTTCATCTAAAGGTTGTATTTCCTATTTGAATGTAAAATGTGATTTATAATATTTATTTAGTCTAATGTAATTTATGTTGAGCTTTGGACTTTCATATGAATTACCATGGTAAAGAAGACAGCCATGTGTAATGTTTAAACTGAATATTAAGTCAACTTTGACTATCTTACAAAGATTAGGGCTGCCAGATAGATCGCACTTATCAGAATATTGACAAGAACTCTTACATTGGAGGTGTAAAAAAAACTAATAGGTAAACAAGGGGAGTAAAGACAGGTGTCTGGTGATTTGTGCTGTATTGTATGTGTGACCCTGCATACACCTCAGTACATTAACTTTCGAAAATTATGGGTACAACTCGTGATAATAAACGAACAGTCTGATCAACTGCAGATATTGTGACTTGTATTTTCTATAGCTTGAGATGGACGAACAGTTTAAAAAGACTGACACATTTATAATTACATTAATTTTTTCGCCATTAGGATTTCATTTTAATCTAATAACGTTGGACACTTTCATCCCAGTTGACATGTTTATACGAAGATTTCGAAACAGTTATATTATCAAATCTTTTTTATTTAGTATGTTAAAAAATGTAAGATCATAATTATTTTTTAAATTATTTTTCTTGATTTAGTAATGACATCACTTCCACTATGGTTGTGATGGTTGACATTACTGGCACAATACTAGGGTTGTGATGGTTGGCATTACTGCCACAATACTAGGGTTGTGATGGTTGACATTACTGCCACAATACTAGGGTTGTGATGGTTGACATTACTGCCACAATACTAGGGTTGTGATGATTGACATTATTGCCACAATACTAGGGTTGTGATGGTTGACATTACTGCCACAATACTAGGGTTGTGATGGTTGACATTACTGCCAAAGACTAGGGCTGTGATGGTTGACATTACTGCCACAATACTAGGGTTGTGATGGTTGACATTACTGCCACAATACTAGGGTTGTGATGGTTGACATTACTGCCACAAAACTAGGGTTGTGATGGTTGACATTACTGCCACAATACTAGGGTTGTGATGGTTGACATTACTGCCACAATACTAGGGTTGTGATGGTTGACATTATTGCCACAATACTAAGGTTGTGATGGTTGACATTACTGCCACAATACTAGGGTTGTGATGGTTGACATTACTGCCACAATACTAGGGTTGTGATGGTTGACATTACTGCCACAATACTAGGGTTGTGATGGTTGACATTACTGCCACAATACTAGGGTTGTGATGGTTGACATTACTGCCACAATACTAGGGTTGTGATGGTTGACATTATTGCCACAATACTAAGGTTGTGATGGTTGACATTACTGCCACAATACTAGGGTTGTGATGGTTGACATTATTGCCACAATACTAAGGTTGTGATGGTTGACATTACTGCCACAATACTAGGGTTGTGATGGTTGACATTACTGCCAAAGACTAGGGTTGTGATGGTTGACATTACTGGCACAATACTAGGGTTGTGATGGTTGACATTACTACCACAATACTAGGGTTGTGATGGTTGACATTACTGCCACAATACTAGGGTTGTGATGGTTGACATTACTGCCACAAGACTAGGGTTGTGATGGTTGACATTACTGCCACAATACTAGGTTTGTGATGGTTGACATTACTGCCACAATACTAGGGTTGTGATGGTTGACATTACTGCCACAATAATAGGGTTGTGATGGTTGACATTACTGCCACAATACTAGGGTTGTGATGGTTGACATTACTGCCACAATAATAGGGTTGTGATGGTTGACATTACTGCCACAATGCTAGGGTTGTGATGGTTGACATTACTGCCAAAGACTAGGGTTGTGATGGTTGACATTACTGCCACAATACTAGGGTTGTGATGGTTGACATTACTGCCACAATACTAGGGTTGTGATGGTTGACATTACTGCCACAATACTAGGATTGTGATGGTTGACATTACTGCCACAATACTAGGGTTGTGATGGTTGACATTACTGCCACAATACTAAGGCTGTGATGATTGACATTACTACCACAATACTAGGTTGTGATGGTTGACATTACTGCCACAAGACTAGGGTTGTGATGGTTGACATTACTGCCACAAGACTAGGGTTGTGATGGTTGACATTACTGCCACAATACTAGGGTTGTGATGGTTGACATTACTGCCACAATACTAGGGTTGTGATGGTTGACATTACTGCCACAATACTAGGGTTGTGATGGTTGACATTACTGCCACAATACTAGGGTTGTGATGGTTAACATTACTGCCACAAGACTAGGGTTGTGATGGTTGACATTACTGCCTAAATACTAGGGTTGTCATGGTTGACATTACTGCCACAATACTAGGGTTGTGATGGTTGACATTACTGCCACAATACTAGGGTTGTGATGGTTGACATTACTGCCACAAGACTAGGGTTGTGATGGTTGACATTACTGCCACAATATTAGGGTTGTGATGGTTGACATTACTGTCATAAGACTAGGGTTGTGATGGTTGACATTACTGCCACAATACTAGGGTTGTGATGGTTGACATTACTGCCACAATACTAGGGTTGTGATGGTTGACATTACTGCCAAAAGACTATTGTTGTGATGGTTGACATTACTGCCACAATACTAGGGTTGTGATGGTTGACATTACTGCCAAAAGCTAGGGTTGTGATGGTTGACATTACTGCCACAATACTAGGTTGTGATGGTTGACATTACTGCCACAATACTAGGGTTGTGATGGTTGACATTACTGCCAAAGACTAGGGTTGTGATGGTTGACATTACTGCCACAATACTAGTGTTGTGATGGTTGACATTACTGCCACAATACTAGGGTTTTGATGGTTGACATTACTGCCACAATACTAGGGTTGTGATGGTTGACATTACTGCCACAATACTAGGGTTGTGATGGTTGACATTACTGCCACAAGACTAGGGTTGTGATGGTTGACATTACTGCCACAAGACTAGGGTTGTGATGGTTGCCATTACTGCCACAATACTAGGGTTGTGATGTCTGACGTGTATCTAGAAATATTTACATTGCACATGTATTATGTACAGCTGGGTACAGTTTAAACAAGCAATTAAGCCTGTTCCATTCTGGACACAGGACGTGTTAGCGCATTTTCGTGTTATGTATCAGTACGTTTGTTAGCTTTCAGTAAATATTTGTAAATTTTGGAAATGTTTATAAATTCAATTGTGTAATGCATATATTTGTAAAAAAAATAATTATATAGACGTTTCTTTATATTTGAAAAAAAAAATTATTGTCTCTTAAATCTAACTACAAGTGGTTTGTGGTTACTGAAATAGGACTCATAATTGAAAACATTCTAAATTATAGTCATTTAATCGTCCGAAAACTCCGTCAATTGTTGCATAGCTTTGATACTTTCAATTAAACTCAGAACACAAGCTTACTATTTCATTTGATGAGTTTCTTAATAAATCTTGGTGAAACTACGTGCTGCAGTATTACGCACCAAATTGAACGTACAAGGTGTATATATAATATATAAGCCCCTTAGGAGCCCTGAAGCCCGGCCCTCAGAGGTCCTATCGCAAAATGAACTTTTGATGTACACATGGCAGGCCAAGACCTACAAAATGATATATACATCATGGGTCTAGGACTTATAGTTGCTGAGATATAGCGCTCCTTTATTAATATAACTTATATAGTAAAAAACGGTACTAAGGCCCCTTTTACGGCCCTGAGAGGTCAGATCGCGAAATGAAAAATGTCATTTCTTGGCAGGCCAAGACCTACAAAATGATATATACATCATGGGTCTAGGACTTAGGGTTGTTGAGATCTAGGGTGTACACGGACAGACGGACAGACAAAACGGGGACAATAGAGCATTTTTTTTTCGAAAATGCTCTAAAAATTGCTAGATTTTTTAATTGTAAGGTACAGTTGGGTACAATGAAAACATTTCTCCTTTATTGGGTACAATTGAAATAGCTAGATTGCTCATGTATTAAGTATAGTTAAAAGAACATGATAGCTCGTGTATTGGGTACATTTATGCATAGTACCAGATACCAATTTATTTGATCAGTTAGTAATCACACAGTCAAACATTACATAAAGGCAAAGTGTATTCATTTATTTGTGATTAATTTCCTGCCTGGAACAAGATTTTCTTCAGAATATTATTGAAACTAAGTGTTGATATACACCGCACGGAACCAACTGCGACGAGATGATGGAACGTGTCATAACTGGAGAGACTATCACAACCTGTAGAAACAGAATATCAGGAATTTTTGATGAAAACTGGCAACATTCATAACA
This sequence comes from Bulinus truncatus, assembly GCA_021962125.1. Taxonomy (NCBI): domain Eukaryota; kingdom Metazoa; phylum Mollusca; class Gastropoda; family Planorbidae; genus Bulinus; species Bulinus truncatus. The sequence continues at coordinate 2,006,356 of JAGDYQ010000043.1, read as the reverse complement.
TTTTTTTGGTACGAGAAATGTAGGACTTAATTTTGATAGTGAAAATTTCATGTCGTGATTTTATACTCTACATCTTAGATGTCAGTGATGCCATTTCATACTATACATCTCAGATTTCAGTGATGTCAGTGATTTAGTTTCATACTATACATCACAGTGATGTCAGTGATGCGAATTCTTGAGGCATTTCCTAATATCCCATGTGCGTTGTGCGTTACGTAGTCAGGCCTTAGTGACACCAGTTACCCCAGTGGTGACTCCATGACTGGTGTTAACTAAGCTAGGGGAAGTTTAAAGTACACCATATCTGTTGTACAATGGGTCTTTATATTAAGCTAACTATTTTTTTAAATTACGGATACATGTGGGCAGAGGTCTAGCGAGGGGTGGGCATCATGCCCCGGGCGCTACTCATAAAGGGGCGCTAAATGGTATATTTTACATATAATATTATACGGTTTTCGAATGGGGGACGCTAAAAAGGTATTAAAAAGGTATTGTGCCCCGGACGCGAGTTATGCTCGTTACGGCACTGCATGTGGAGGTAAAGGGGAGACTATAATTGAAATAATTAAACATTGGCACCCAACTGTTATCTACTGAAATATCGGCGGCGGAACGAAATATTTTAAGGGGGGGCAAGCCAAAATTCAAGGGGGGGCTGCGCCCCTCCTTGAAAATTTAAGGAGGGGCAAGACAAAATTTGACCGAAAGACAAATTTTACCCCCTTAATTCTATAATAGAATATAGTAATTCTGTAGCAAGTATTTAATCGATATTATTAAAAAATAATATATTAAAAAAGATAAAAATGAACATTGAGCACTTCTGTCGTCAACTGATTCGTAATGTCAGTTTGTTTACAAATTTAATAGTGAAATTAGATCAGAAAATTACTGATAATTATCATGAATGATGATGAATATGAAACCGGAAACGGGAAACTCAATAAACAACCCGTAATTTATGAAAAGATAATAAATAATTGTATTTTCTTTAAAAATTACATTTGCCGTCATTCGGTAGATGGCAATACTTCTCTATACTTATAAGACGCATTTGCTATCTGTCTGTCTGTTCCCTTAAAACTCAAGATCCAGACAACCAAATAACGTGAAATTTGATACACGCAGTGGCGCAACCGGGGGGGGGGCAGGGGGGGCTTGAGCCACCCCCCAGGCCAAATCATCAATACATAATTTACGTTATAAAGTTACAAAAAAGACTGTCAAACTGTCAAACTGTCAAACTGTCTTTTTTCAATATGTGAGCCCCCCCCCCCCCAAGCATTTTTTTCTGGTTGCGCCACTGGGTACACGTACACAAAATTACATGGAGAATGTTCTTAAGCAAGTTTCGTTCCATCTCAATGGTACTTTAATTGTAATTAGTTATTGTGGATATCAAAGACATGAAAATTGGCACACTTTTACGCCGATTTCAGGTTTTACGAGCTTCTCTCCCACATAGCTAACTTACTATAAATATGATCGGTACGGGGAACCAAATATCACATTACTTACTACATTATTACATTCCATTCCTTCATCCATAGGAATTGTCATCTTTTGATACAGTCATGCCTAAGAGAGAGAGAGGGAGAGAGGGAGGGGAAGAGGGAGGAAGGGAGGGAGAGGGGGAGGGAGGGAAAGAGGGAGGGAGAGAGAGGGAGGAGAGAGAGGGAGGGAAAGAGGGAGGGAGGGGAGGGAGAGAGAGAGGAACTGCCAAAAATGTTGTGTATCACATTGCTTTAAGATAAATGTACCCTTTTATTGCATGCAAATAAACCCTTTTTTACGCGTTTTATTTTAAATCTTAATTAAACATCAAATTACGCTTCTTAAATAAACAGAAAACATTATTTTAAACCCGGGCAAAGCCGGGTACTTGCAACTAGTTTTAAAATATGCCACAACAACTCTCAATAATGTGATTACTGTAAAATGTCAATTAATTATAATTTCTTTCAAATATTAAATTTAAGAAATAAATCAAATGAATTATGAAAATGAAACATATAAACTAAAATGAATTACATAGTTAAAAAAGTTAAAATTTTAGGGGGGCAGACTGGAAATTCAAGGGGGGGGGGGGCGCCGTCCCCCTTAAAAGTTTTAGGGGGGGCCGCTGCCCCCCCTGCTCCGCCGCCAGTGCAAGTAAGTAAAATAGTTCATCAAAGAACTGAGGAATAGCATATTCCATGGGAAGGTTTAGGTTTCATACATAACTTCTTTGTGCATCGACCAACAAAGGAATACTTTCAATTCATTCACTACCACATCATTTTACTCACTGGAACTTTTCTTAGCGCGTTTGTCGATACCCCCCCCTCCCCCCCTCAAACCTTCGGTAGATAAAGTCTAGCGTTATCTTAATATTTCAACTTAACCTAGTTTTCATCTTGATATTTTAACCACACATGAGATTTCTTAATTTTAACTTAAAGAGAAATAAATTATTTTCATAACGATATTACAATTAGTAAAAATAAAGTTATTACAAGACAATTAGCTAATATTTAATTGTAAGGATTGTTTATATCGATATTTTTGGTTTCAAATAAATCTCCGGATGAAGCAAATTCTACAATAAATTGAATTCATTTCTCAACTTATTGTTACGAAGTGTAAAAATACTTGAAACGCAAAATGGGTTTCATGGTGAAGGAGTTGCAAGTATTCCAATTGAGACAAAGAGAAAGAATGCAACCAAAGGTAATTTTAAAAGTAAGGACAAGATGGACGACTTTTGGAAAGTTCAAACAAGACTTTGTGTAGTTATCACAATTCGCAGTTTTCCTATACTCTCCCAACAAATGTCATGTATCTTCGTGTGGAGTGGGAAAGGGGGGGGGGAGTTCACGCAGAGTTGATGTGACCAAATTTTGAATGAGTTTCAGCCAATAGAACAATGATGATTCAGCCAATAGAACAATGATGATTCAGCCAATAGAACAATGATGATTGAGAAATTATGTGAACGGAGTCTGAAAAAAGCAGAAGGTAAGACATTACCTTTTTGTACAAGACTTTTTAAACAAGTCAGATAAATAAATAGTTGTACTCATATATAGATTATCTGATACATTTTACATGATACTTACATGGTGAATTCTGATGATTTACATAATTTGTATTTGTTTTTATTAGAAAATAAAGAAATCGTCTGTTAAATCGTAAACATTGTTATTTAGCGCACATTTTGATTGTTTACCGGTCTATATATTATACATTTTGATCATCAGCTACCAATAGGCTACCATAGTGTAGATTGTCTTTGAAAGTCTATGAGAATAAAGATTTAGGTTCGCATTGGTCCGGAACGAAGGGGGATATAGGGGGTACGGTGGGGGGGGGGGGCTAACAGTTTCTGTACAAACATGCGGGGTACTCCCGAACTAGACATGGAAGGAAATACACTTTTTAAAGCAGGCATACTACGACCTTGACATTAATGTTAGTGTTGACAGTAATAATAATACAATTTCAATTTTAGTTGAATATATTCTATACATTTGACACATTCTATACAGTTTATAAATTCTATACATTTTATGACTTTTTGTCACGGGAAACAAGTTAAAAGAGTAAAAAAAAGTTATAAATGACGAAAACAATTTATTTAACTGACAATTTATTTACTGACAATTTATTTAACTGCCAATTTATTTACTGACAAAGCTCCTGTTTACTAATATATTTATAATTCAAAATGTCCAAATTCTATTTTTAATCTTTTTATTATTTTTTTGAATTTTATAGGTTGTTGACTTAATTAGTGGAATATGAAAGTATGGGATCAACATCTATCTATAAACATACTACTAAAAATAGAAATATTAACTGAAGGTACTCTTTGAAGAAAATTAGCTCATTAGTCATTAGACAAATCATTTTAAAACTATTGAAATGAAATAATTACAAGAAGTCTCGACGACATAGGTTTGGTGAATAACTTTTAATCTCAAACAGGGGAAAGAACCCACTTCAAGACGAGCACTGAAGCGGGGCCATGAAAGTGAGCCGGGTTTTCGATGTTTGGAACTCAGCAATTAGTTCTTTAAGCAGACAACTTGAATCTCATTTAGTGCCAGACATTAGGAACAGATGTGGAGATGGTATTTTTAGAAACGTGGAAACAAGGATGATTTTTGTTGATTGGCTGGTGAGATATTGGTACACAATGTTGACATTTTGTATAATCCACGTGATCACGGTTTGAAATACGTCATTATTTGTATGTGAAAGAATTATAGACTTAGCCTAAACATTGAGGCTTGTAACGAGAGACAAACATTGTTAGTAATTTGTACAATTTACCATCATAAATATTTAGACATAAATAAACACACAAACACGTTTATATATATATATATATATATATATATATATATATATATATATATATATATATTTTAGAGAGGGAGATATATATACTGAGAGAGAGAGAGAAAGAGAGAGAGAGAGAGAGAGAGAGAGAGATGGAAAAGGAGGTTGGGAGAATACAGATATTTTAATTCACCGATACAAAGATTGTAATTCTTTTATTTTCTCCCTCATTTAGCCATATAAATCGATCAATCAATCAATAAATCTGTTATTTAAAATAACACAGTCTATCAATTTGAAATACAGTGGAATGACTGGAAAAGAGATCATTTATAAACAGAATACAATTAAAGTTCAGTAAATTTTAAATAAATTACTAAACATATATAAGATTTGTTACAGTTTTAAGTTCCGTTTTAGTTTTGGGGTAACCGCCTTACATATATATATTTTAAAAAATTTAGGTTAATCCTTTGATCTTTGCGACTGTAATATTTTTAGACATTTCGTCATTTCTTAAAATATTTCGAATTCCAAAATAGCAAACAACCTGGCGCGAAATTCACTTAAAGTACAAACATAACTACTTTATATTGTCTCTCTATATATATTGAAACTGGTATTAATTGTTCTATTGATCGGTCGCTATATCAGACAGCTAACAATGTCAATCATGACCCCCCCCCCCCAGTCAGCAGGCCAATACTTCATCTGCCCAGGAGAGACACCAGTGGCATGTGACCTGATTAAATGTAACTACCAAAATGGTCCAGACAATTTTCATCCATTACTGGACACAACGCCTGCACTGTGTCTGGTCATCGTGATTCTTATCATCATTGATCAGTGGTCGCAGGTTCCGTGTCCAGGGGTCATGGTGAACGAGAAAATTGACAACGGTTGAGTGGGTAATTAGATAAGTATTCTAACACATTACCCGGTCGGAGGAGAATGGTGAAAATAATTTAGTTGAGTAAGATGAATTTGTGTGTGTCCGATAACAGTGGAAAAAAATAATCTTTGTTTTCATTACGATATAGATTATCAAAACTATGTCAGTGATCGTAATTTACATACTAATGAGCTGAATAATACAATTGTTAGACCTGTATACAGGCGTGGTAGTGGATACTATATGATCCTCCATTTACGGAAGGAAGGGGTGAGAACTGTCCTAAGATGGAGTTTGTCATTATACAGGTGAGAAGTTTTCTCATCTTTAATGAACAATAGTGACCCATTTAGCCCAGCAGTTAGCCTATTTGCTCTTAGTGACCCCACTAGCTTCTTGACCAGTTAGCTAATCATGTGACTAACACCTAATAAAAAGGATTTTTGTTTGTTTGCATGCAAAATAAACACAAAAACAAACCTTACAGTAGACGGTTACAGAAAGTAACCAGACACTTTAGAACTCACAGTAGACGGTGACAGACATAAAGCCAGACACTATAGAACTTACAGTAGACGGTGACAGAAATAAAACCAGACACTTTAGAACTCACAGTAGACGGTGACAGAAATAAAACCAGACACTATAGAACTTACAGTAGACGGTGACAGAAATAAAACCAGACATTTTAGAACTCACAGTAGACGGTGACAGAAATAAAACCAGACACTATAGAACTTACAGTAGACGGCGACAGAAATAAAACCAGACACTATAGAACTTACAGTAGACGGCGACAGAAATAAAACCAGACACTATTCTTATATAGGGAATTTTTTTCAATACCATAAAAATTCATACAACTCACTCATTATGTGTCGTTATTTTTCTTTATATGTCATTATGTGTCATAATGTGTCATTATGTGTCGTCATGTCTCGTTTTGCGTCAGTATGCGTCATTATGTGTCGTTATGTGTCATTATGTCTCATTATGTGTCTTCATGACATGTAGCTATTGTCTTATATACTTCAATAGTAAGATAATTATAAAGTAAACATTAATTTAGTGGTGGGCCGCGTTTGATAATATTGGTAGTTGTCATAACCACACTTTGATGCTATATTTTGAATTTTTGTAAACAATGTTGTTTGTGGCGGCATACAAAGTTGAATTTTTAAGGGATTCATTTAGTTATTGGGCAATTTGACCTAATGGCATGCAGCATTTATATGTAGAGCTGCTCTTAGTGACCTCTGACCTAGGGGCATCATACTAGTGTCTGATACTTACTATTTTTGTAATTTATGGTAAATTAAACGTTAGTATGTTCCATTTCTTTCAACTGCTTATCATACAGATAGGAACATAGAATTATTTCTGTCAACTGTATATCATACAGATAAGAACATAGAATCATATTTTTTGTATCTTTAAGTATACCGATACAATAAACATGAAATATTCAAAAGTTGATATGAGTGTACTCTTGCCCATGGTCTCCGAATACCTAACAACGGCCCTGCCTTGTTATTAAATTGTGCATCTGGTGTTGATTCTTTTTTTCATAGTCTAGACAAACTGAGACTGACACACTGAACTAATTAGACAGACTCAACAACTGACATGCCCATAGTGACCTCTGAGGTCAGTCTGTTATACCTGTAGGAAGACCGGAACTACAGTCTGGACAGGTGGACAACTTATCACCACAAACGTGACTATGTAACCAACTATTTATTCACTGTACAAACACTGGGTTTATTTACTGTGTACAGCACGGGGTTTATTCACTGTACAAACACTGGGTTTTTTTTACTGTGTACCTGAACTAGGTTTAATTACTGTGTATCAGGATTGGGTTTATTTACTGTGTACAAACACTTGGTTTATTTACTGTGTACCAGTAATTTGTACAATTAGTTATTCACACAATGATAGCTGATTGCTTTTTTTTTTGTTAAAGATATATACGCAATAACATATTGGCATTAAAAATATCTAAACAATAACATATTGACATTAAAGATATATACACAATGACATATTGACATTAAAGATATCTACACAATAACATATTGACATTAATTTTAAACGAGTTTATACCACATATTAGACATTCACAAAACAGCGATGACAATATTAAGAAAATGAGCCGTTTATCAAACAACTGAATGTTCTGAATGTAAAATACAAATCTTCTGAAACTGTGTGAATAACTATTTCATTACACTTGAGTCAAACGTTAACCGAAAAAAAAAAATAACAAAATTCTATCCAAAACTTTTAAATAACAAACTGCAACAAACACACAAACAAAAAACGAATACATATAACAGTCAACGAATACATATAACAGTCAACTGTTAAACCGGTTAAACTGTCATTCTATTTGTCACAGGATCCGTTAATTGCATCGACTCACTTATTGCAAGGGTAATAGTATAGGACGGAAGTATTAAATATGTATCGGATGCAATTATTAAAAAAAAATGTTTCTTACTTTCACAAATTCAGTCTGAATTGTATGTTCCAGGCGTATTGGTAGTTAGTCTAAAACTTAGGGAATAAATAATTGTCAATTACTGACATTTTTATTAGTGACCAATTTGGGCTTGTGTTTTTTATGGCTATATATATGACAGGTGACACAGGGCTGCCAACTCTATCCACAGCCATGGCTGCCAACTCTGTCCACAGATTTTTAAATTTGCTGTAGATTTTCTGAACAATCTGTTTAGCACCATGGCCGCCGCCAGAAAATATTAGGCCCCTGACAACCGGGGCCATATAGACATCACCTCTATCACCTCCCTGACAACATGGGCCGTATAGACATCACCTCTACCACCTCCCTGACAACCGGGGCCGTATAGACATCACCTCTACCACCTCCCTGACAACCGGGGCCGTATAGACATCACCTCTACCACTTCCCTGACAACCGGGGCCGTATAGACATCACCTCTACCACCTCCCTGACAACCGGGGCCGTATAGACATCACCTCTATCACCTCCCTGACAACCGGGGCCGTATAGACATCACCTCTACCACCTCCCTGACAACCGGGGCCGTATAGACATCACCTCTACCACCTCCCTGACAACCGGGGCCGTATAGACATCACCTCTACCACCTCCCTGACAACCGGGGCCGTATAGACATCACCTCTATCACCTCCCTGACAATCAGGGCCGTATAGACATCACCTCTACCACCTCCATGTTTGAATTTTATAGGTTGTTGACTGAATTAGTGGAATATGAAAGTATGAGGTCAACATCCATCTATATACATACTACTAAAAATAGAAATATATACTGAAGGTACTCTTTGAAGAAAATGAGCTCATTAGTCATTAGACAAATCATTTTAAAACTATTGAAATGAAATAATTACAAGAAGTCTCGACGACATAGGTTTGATGAATAGACATCACCTCTATCACCTCCCTGACAACCGGGGCCTATGACATCACCTCTACCACCTCCCTGACAACCGGGGCCGTATAGACATCACCTCGACCACCTCCCTGACAACCGGGGCCGTATAGACATCACCTCGACCACCTCCCTGACAACCGGGGCCGTATAGACATCACCTCTACCACCTCCCTGACAACCGGGGCCGTATAGACATCACCTCTACCACCTCCCTGACAACCGGGGCCGTATAGACATCACCTCTATCACCTCCCTGACAACCGGGGCCGTATAGACATCACCTCTACCACCTCCCTGACAACCGGGGCCGTATAGACATCACCTCTACCACCTCCCTGACAACCGGGGCCGTATAGACATCACCTCTACCACCTCCCTGACAACCGGGGCCGTATAGACATCACCTCTATCACCTCCCTGACAATCAGGGCCGTATAGACATCACCTCTACCACCTCCATGTTTGAATTTTATAGGTTGTTGACTGAATTAGTGGAATATGAAAGTATGAGGTCAACATCCATCTATATACATACTACTAAAAATAGAAATATATACTGAAGGTACTCTTTGAAGAAAATGAGCTCATTAGTCATTAGACAAATCATTTTAAAACTATTGAAATGAAATAATTACAAGAAGTCTCGACGACATAGGTTTGATGAATAGACATCACCTCTATCACCTCCCTGACAACCGGGGCCTATGACATCACCTCTACCACCTCCCTGACAACCGGGGCCGTATAGACATCACCTCTACCACCTCCCTGACAACCGGGGCCGTATAGACATCACCTCGACCACCTCCCTGACAACCGGGGCCGTATAGACATCACCTCTACCACCTCCCTGACAACCGGGGCCGTATAGACATCACATCTACCACCTCCCTGACAACCGGGGCTGTATAGACATCACCTCTATCACCTACTTGACAACCGGGGCCGTATAGACATCACATCCCTGACAACCGGGGCCGTATAGACATCACCTCTACCACCTCCCTGACAACCGGGGCCGTATAGACATCACCTCTACCACCTCCCTGACAACCGGGGCCGTATAGACATCACCTCTACCACCTCCCTGACAACCGGGGCCGTATAAACATCACCTCTACCACCTCCCTGACAACCGGGGCCGTATAGACATCACCTCTACCACCTCCCTGACAACCTGGGCCGTATAGACATCACCTCTACCACCTCCCTGACAACCGGGGCCGTATAGACATCACCTCTACTACCTCCAAATTTTGTTCTTAAGAAAAAGCAGTTACTTTTAAATCTAAGAACGGCTCAGGGTCGTTGGCACATGACAATATCAAGACAGAGTACGAGGTGGCCTCATCAGTAGGTGGGGCATTGTGCCACATGTGGAGTGGGGCGAGATATGTAAGCACGATTATTGTACTAGTCCCCAGGTCAATGTATGTAAGTGTCCAACCACTTGGTCCAGGGAGCCCACAACAATAGGGATCCCATATTATAGGGGTCACATGTTATAGGGATCTCACGTTATAGGGATCTCATGTTATAGAGATCTCATGTAATAGGGATCCCATGTAATAGGGACCTCATGTTATAGGGGTCACACGTTATAGGGATCCCATGTTATAGGGGGTTCACATGTTATAGGGATCTCACGTATTAGGGATCTCATGTTATAAGGATCTCATGTTATAGGGATCCAATGTATCAATAAAATCTTTTGTTGTCCAAATTAAATGATAAACACTAATGTATGTGTACAATGTACAGGTGGACCAATAAACATTTCAACTTCTGGGCCCATATATTTTACAAAGTATTATTTAAAAACATCTAAATAACATGTAAAATATCTAAATAACATGTAAAATATCTAAATAACATGTAAAATATCTAAATAACATGTAAAATATCTAATTAACATGTAAAATATCTAAATAACATGTAAAATATCTAAATAACATGTAAAAAATACCAACAAACTATCCGTTCTCTAGACAGACTTGGCTTCCGCATCTTCTACAAATTATATATAGCAAAAAATATTTCCCCTGACTCCAGTTTGACAATTAAAAATAAAATATATTGTGGACCCCAGTTATTAATGAAAATCGCCACGTTTCTAAAAACTTTATAACGTTATATAACAACTATTGCACCCCCCCCCCTTCTGATTTAAAGGATTATTAGAATTTTCCGAAGCCTCTATGCGTCACTGATACTGGCTGTGCACTAGTAGGCTTACTTAACGAAATGCATTGGCTGTGCTCAAGAAGGTCTCAAGATGTAGGCCTACTTAATGAAATAGGAAAGTGTATTTTGCGTTAGTGTAAGGTATTATTGTTAGAAACTAGGATTAAACACATAATCAATTGTGGAGAATCTTGTTAAAGAGACGAAAACGTGAATTCCGTTCTTTGTATCAATACAATCAAAACGATAAAAAAATATCTAACGAGCAAGAAAACTATTTCTAAAAGTTGTCAAGTTGGCAATTTCTTATATCTAGATGGAATGAAAAATTATCCAGACCTGGATAAAAATGATCCAAATTGGCAGCCCTGCACAAAACTCTGTTGGTAGTTTTTGTATTCAGTAAGTGAATTATTAGTTCAGTATTGAGGCTAAACGTAAATCTTGCAAGTGAATTGAACATTGTTTATGTGAACATTGTTTATGTGGACATTGTTTATGTGAACATTGTCTATGTGAACTTTGTTTATGTGAACATTGTTTATGTGAACATTGTTTATGTGAACATTGTTTATGTGAACATTGTCTATGTGAACTTTGTTTATGTGAACATTGTCTATGTGAAATTTGTTTATGTGAACATTGTCTATGTGAACTTTGTTTATGTGAACATTGTTTATGTGAACATTGTTTATGTGAACATTGTCTATTTGAACTTTGTTTATGTGAACATTGTTTATGTGAACATTGTTTATGTGATCATTGTTTATGTTGATTATAAAACTAACGGTCGTGACTAATATATAGGTCATTGTCTCTGTCACGTGACCTTACCTAGCAGATATTGCAAATAATTTACAACATTCTGTTATAGCTTGTTTTAAAACAGTAGTGGTGATCATACCTTTCTAGACTAATTGAATGAAGGGCACACATCACGACACCTCAAGGTCAAACATGGTTTTTGATTTTTTTTAAAACCTATAAACTGAGTCAGAGGCAGCCTTGGCAAGAATTGGGCTAGTGTCACATGACGGGCTACATGTGTGGCCTTTAGTATCACATGACGGGCTACATGTGTGGCCCTTGGTGTCACGTGATGGGCTACATGTGTGGACCTTGGTGTCACATGACGGGCTACATGTGTGGCCCTTGGTGTCACATGACGGGCTACATGAGTGGCCCTTGGTGTCACATGACGGGCTACATGTGTGGCCCTTGGTGTCACATGCCGGGCTACATGTGTGGACCTTGGGGTCACATGCCGGGCTACATGTGTGGCCCTTGGTGTCACATGACGGGCTACATGTGTGGCCCTTGGTGTCACATGACGGGCTACATGTGTGGCCCTTGGTGTCACATGACGGGCTACATGTGTGGCCCTTGGTGTCACATGACGGGCTACATGTGTGACCCTTGGTGTCACATGACGGGCTACATGTGTGGCCCTTGGTGTCACATGGCGGCTACATGTGTGGCCCTTGTTGTCACATGATGGGCTACATGTGTGGCCCTTGGTGTCACATGACGGGCTACATGTGTGGCCCTTGGTGTCACATGACGGGCTACATGTGTGGCCCTTGGTGTTACATGACGGGGTAAATGTGTGGCCCTTGGTGTCACATGACGGGCTACATGTGTGGCCCTTGGACACGTTTCTATCGCGCCTCACAGAGTCAGGCGATGGGCATGTATGGGGGGAGGGAGGCATGAGAAGCGTTTGTTCTCCCTACTCGCCACCCCCAAGGGCCACCACTGATTCGGTGAGTTTGAAGCTTGAATTCAGAGTGAATCGTGATAACTTGACATAATTCGACAAATTAAAATCAACAACAAAAATTAGAAGAAAACAACCGCAGACACACACAGATATATAGTATAAAACAGACAGATATATAGTATAAAACAGACAGATATATAGTATATCTCCCATTCCTTCGTTACAGAATAAAAATCAATTCACTGGACAAAAGTAAAAGTAATTAAAAATTACTCATTAGCTAATGAACTAGTGCACTTTAGTAAAACTATTGTCTTCATATGTTCTCAGCATATAATGTGTGGCCCAATGTAAAGTGGTTTCCTGGATTCCGGATTCCAATATAGCGCCCAGTTCGTTGCAGCGATATATTTTTTTCTTTTGCCCCGCCAATTCTAGCATGACAGGGTGACGTTTGCCTGCCACACCAGCTTTATTGGCGGCGATGAAGCATGTCTGCCATGTCTACAGAGCGGCGGGGGTGAATGTGCCCGATACATCTGCCGGTTTTTAACACTTGTTCAGACTGGCCAAACCAACAGGATGTGTGTACTGCTGATCGGCCAGAATGGCTAGGCATGAAATTTTCCTGCCGCACAAAGAGGAGGGTGTAGTGTGCCTAACCCCACCACTAGAAATGGCAGGCCGCGACGGTGTGTTTCAATGATACACTGGAAGGGTGTGGTGTGCCGACCTCATCCGTCACCATAGCTAGTTGTGAATACTTTGGTCTCAAATTATCCTCGTTAACCATAATAACAGAAGACCTCGATGATCTTTTCCCTTCAGTTGATTGTATGTATCCTAATCCAGGTGAGATTTGTTAAAGGTTCAACCTTGCAGCGATTTATTTATTTTTTTTTTAATTTTTTTTTTAACGCCGCCATTGCCAGCATGGTAGGGTGTAGTGTGTCTACCACACCAGCATTGTTGGCGGCGCTGATGCACGTCTGCCATGCCTACAGAGCGGCAGGGTGAGTGTGCCCGCTATCATCTGCAGGGATGGCAGAAAGATGGGTTTTAATCCTTACCCAAACTGGCCAGACGAGCAGGGAGCAGGGTGTGTGTGCTGCCGATCGACCAGAATGACAAGGAAAGGGGTTTTTCCTGCCACTCGGACAGAGGGGAGGGTGTAGTGTGCCTGTACCCTCAGCCCGAAATGGCAGGCTGCGCAGGTGTGCTTGAGTGGGACAGAGTGGAAGGGTGTTGTGTGCCGACCACACCCGTCACCACCGCCAGCTGTGAATACTGCGGTCTAGGATTGTCCTCACTGACCACAGCACCACCACCCTCGCAAGTAATGGTTTTTTTTTCCTGACTAGAGATCCCCTATGATCCATCCCCCGTGGATCATGGTATGTCTCTCAGACCAGGAGGGAGAGTTCACACAATATCATGCCAAAATATTTTGTGATACTCTCCGAAACTAATTAGGTATAGTTACTTTTGCACCTAAAAACTAAGCAGCGATTTATTATAGATGTGTAATGGTCACCAAGTAAATGAGTCTTGTATGTAGAAATTTATAATTTTATTAAGTGAAAAGAAATAGTCCAAATAAATTTAAATATTAGTGACAAAAATGTAATTCTTTTAATGTAATGGTTTAAAACTGAATCAAACTATTATCAGCTTACGCTAAAAGTAATTCAAATGTTTACTTTCAACAGAAATATTACTTTTATGCAGCATAAAAATTAATTATAATTATCTAAGATGAATTGATATTTTAATTTAGGTTCAAGGGAAATAACTTTTGATAATGGCGTTATAAATCTTATATCACTTCATAGATATAATATCACTTCATAGATATAATATCACTTTATAGATATTTTATCTACGAACTGATATTATATCTATGAAGTGATATCTATTATAACAGTTAAATGAACACTTGTCTCTACATTTATGTTTGTGTGTCAAGCCAATACATCGTGATTTGTATTGTCGCCATATTTGTATGCTTTTGAGAACAATTTAACTATTACTTTTGTTTGCTACATTGTGAACTACATTACTTTGTCTGAGTATAGTTTTACCTATTTTTCTATTTACTCATTTTGTAGAGTATTGTTAAATAAACTGTAATATAGAATTTTGTAGCACATGTATATTTCATCGAATTTCTTTGCTTTTACGAACAATCTTCTAATATCGATTTATACGCCTTAGTATAATGAATATAAACATATACACAGTCTCTTGGTTAACAAAGTTAATATAATTAACTGAAACACATAACGATCTGAATTCATAATAATAATAAAAAAAAAACCAGTTGAAGGGGGTTGGAGGTCGTAAGTCAAGTCGTTGCCTTTATTTGAACAGAACTCTATCAGTATGTGAGGAAATCAAGCTTGAAGATAATGACGGGAGGGAGGGAGGGAGAGAGATTGATGGTGCGAGGTCCCAGTCTCTCAACGTTCATCTGGTCC
Source organism: Bulinus truncatus (assembly GCA_021962125.1). Classification (NCBI taxonomy): domain Eukaryota; kingdom Metazoa; phylum Mollusca; class Gastropoda; family Planorbidae; genus Bulinus; species Bulinus truncatus. The sequence continues at coordinate 1,991,309 of JAGDYQ010000043.1, read as the reverse complement.
ATACAATTAACTAACACTCTGCCTGGCTGACTTGCTAGGTCAAGCTGACATTATAACTATGGTTTTAAATTGTCAATGAAGCAAAACAATGTTGTTTTTTTTAAAAAAAAACAAAAAAAAAAAAAATTTGAATTAATCGCCATGAAATTTGACACTAACAAACTTTACCCTCCCCGGGCTTGTTAGGTGAAAGGTCACAGCCAAACTGAAACTTGGGTTTGAATAATGTATCAGAATTAAAGTGTTTCTTTATGCTACAGACGAATACAGAGTATTATTAGACATACGCTGGCATTGAATTATATGAATCAATGTAATACAGAGAATTATTAGACATACGCTAGCATTGCATTACATGAACAATGTAATACAGAGTATTATTAGACATACGCTGGCATTGAATTATATGAATCAATGTAATACAGAGTATTATTAGACATACGCTAGCATTGAATTATATGAATCAATGTAATACAGAGTATTATTAGACATACGCTAGCATTGAATTATATGAATCAATGTAATACAGAGTATTATTAGACATACGCTAGCATTGAATTATTGAATCAATGTAATACATAGTATTATTAGACATACGCTAGCATTGAATTATATGAATCAATGTAATCAATTAAACTTGATGAATAATTTGTGTAATGTGTAAGAAGATATTAAATATCATCAACATTGTGGTTGAATGGGATTGTGGCCGGGGGGGGGGGGAGGGGGGGAGAAAATAAGTTGAAACAATTATTTTACAAGTAAATAAAAAGTTAATTGTAAAAAGGGAATGTATAAAGAAATGAAATAATTTTTATGTTAAACTCTTAATGTGCAGAGGTAAATGTTAAACTAGCGTAAAATAATTTTATGTTAACCTTGTCCATTGTTTTATATTAAACAAGTTTAAATTAGTTTAATATTGTATTTTAAACTTGTCCAATGTTTTATGTTAAACCAGCCCAATGTTTTATGTTAGACCTGTCAAAAGGTTCATGCTTAACTTGTCATTTGTTAGACTGGCTTAAGTTCACTAATATCAATGGTAAATTTATCCAGAATGCAAAGTGTGTTGCCCAACAACATATAATTAAATAACAGAAGCTCCTGCCAACAATGTCATCAATTTCTAACGTAACGTCTTTTGTTACACTCCAGTATCACCATCAAACAAGGGGCTCATCAGATGAGTATGGCCTCGATAGGTCAAATCTAGAGGTCACCTACAAATTCAATCTTGGTTGGACGGTCACACTTGAGTAGTTGTTTGTATTCAATTACCGGCCTCTGTACAATGAAGATGGGCTGAGACGCAGAATGTATCCGGCCTGTGCCATTTGGGGTCATTCTACTTGCTACCCTGGCGATCTGATTTCTCTGGTTGGTGTCATTTACATGAGTTGTGGCTAATTTATATGAGAATATGACGTCATAAAGTACAGGACACCCCATGGGACACCCATCTATGTCTGACTGTGTGATGACCATCGTAAAGTACATTATACCCTTCTAAGTCTGACTGTGACCGTCATAACAAGTTGGTCATTGGTTATTAATTTTGACCAATTTAGTCTATCTTTATTTACAGTTAATAGTAATGACCGATACAGTCTGAATATTTATTTACATTATTAGTAATGACCGATTTAGTCTATCTTTATTTACATTATTAGTAATGACCGATTTAGTCTGTATCTTTATTTACATTATTAGTAATGACCGATTTAGTCTGTATCTTTATTAGCAGTTATTGATAATGACCGATTTAGTCTGTATCTTTATTAGCAGTTATTGATAATGACCGATTTAGTCAGTATCATTACTTACAGATTTTGGTTTTGACCGATTTAATCATAATGTATGCACAGTAAGTATGAAACATCTAATCACCAGGAAATAATAATGTATGCACAATAAGTATCAAACATCTAATCACCAGAAACGCATACTGTATGCTTAATACATATCAAACATCTAGTCACCAGAAACGCATACTGTATGCACAATAAGTATGAAACATCTAATCACCAGGAACTAATAATGTATGCACAATACGTATCAAACATCTAATCACCAGGAACTAATAATGTATGCACAATACGTATCAAACATCTAATCACCGAGAACTAATAATGTATGCACAATACGTATCAAACATCTAATCACCAGGAACTAATAATGTATGCACAATACGTATCAAACATCTAATCACCAGGAACTAATAATGTATGCACAATACGTATCAAACATCTAATCACCAGGAACTAATAATATATGCACAATACGTATCAAACATCTAATCACCAGGAACTAATAATGTATGCACAATACGTATCAAACATCTAATCACCAGGAACTAATAATGTATGCACAAAACGTATCAAACATCTAATCACCAGGAACTAATAATGTATGCACAATACGTATCAAACATCTAATCACCAGGAACTAATAATGTATGCACAATACGTATCAAACATCTAATCACCAGGAACTAATAATGTATGCACAATACGTATCAAACATCTAATCACCAGGAACTAATAATTTATGCACAATAAGTATCAAACATCTAATCACCAGGAACTAATAATGTATGCACAATAAGTATCAAACATCTAATCACCAGGAACTAATAATGCATGCACAATAAGTATCAAACATCTAGTCACCAGGAACTAATAATGTATGCACAATACGTATCAAACATCTAATCACCGAGAACTAATAATGTATGCACAATACGTATCAAACATCTAATCACCAGGAACTAATAATGTATGCACAATACGTATCAAACATCTAATCACCAGGAACTAATAATGTATGCACAATACGTATCAAACATCTAATCACCAGGAACTAATAATATATGCACAATACGTATCAAACATCTAATCACCAGGAACTAATAATGTATGCACAATACGTATCAAACATCTAATCACCAGGAACTAATAATGTATGCACAAAACGTATCAAACATCTAATCACCAGGAACTAATAATGTATGCACAATACGTATCAAACATCTAATCACCAGGAACTAATAATGTATGCACAATACGTATCAAACATCTAATCACCAGGAACTAATAATGTATGCACAATACGTATCAAACATCTAATCACCAGGAACTAATAATTTATGCACAATAAGTATCAAACATCTAATCACCAGGAACTAATAATGTATGCACAATAAGTATCAAACATCTAATCACCAGGAACTAATAATGCATGCACAATAAGTATCAAACATCTAATCACCAGGAACTAATAATGTATGCACAGTAAGTATCAAACATCTAATCACCAGGAACTAATAATGTATGCACAATACGTATCAAACATCTAGTCACCAGGAACTAATAATGTATGCACAATAAGTATCAAACATCTAATCACCAGGAATTAATAATGTATGCACAATAAGTATCAAACATCTAATCACCAGGAACTTATAACTATGCACAGTAAGTATCAAACATCTAATCACCAGGAACTAATAATGTATGCACAATACGTATCAAACATCTAATCACCAGGAACTAATAATGTATGCACAATAAGTATCAAACATCTAATCACCAGGAACTAATAATGTATGCACAATAAGTATCAAACATCTAATCACCAGGAACTAATAATGTATGCACAGATTGGTCTAGTTGCCAACTCTTACGATCAAGGTGTTTCTAGAATTATTCGTTAATTAGAATTGTGTGCTGTTATTCTTTTTATTACCATTTAATTTAGTCCCTATTGGTAGATAAATAATTAGCCAATAATATGACTTAGAATGTTTAATCATGTGATGCATTGTTAGTAATTGAGGGGGTAAGTTCCAAAACATGCTAAGTACAAAATTTTCAAAAATTGAGTTATCATACTCATTAGCTTATTTCCTTATATTGGCATATATTCTGGGAGTGTACTGTACGTTGGTGTACAACAAAACCAGAGTTTGAATCACTCCACCATACGTTGTTGTACTACAAAACGTTTGTTTGAATCATGCATATAACTGGTTGGCTATAGAATAATATTGTATGTTACATTAAGATTATTATAGAATATATACAAGGAAATCGATAAATTTAAAATTGAGATAATTTAACTAGATAATAGGCCTATAAAATCAATTTACTTATAGGAAAAGTATTTAATTACATTGACAATTTATATGATATTTTTTTTTTACTTTAAACAAAAATGTAATTAAAATAATAATTAAAAACCTTATTTCTTCATTACTGATTTATATTATTAACTATTGGAAAAATTGCTTTTGAAAAAATTTACAAAAATCTCGATTACAATTCATTTATAAAAAAATACATATACAACCTAGCTCTAATAAATAATCATTAACAAATAAATCAAGTTAATAGTTATATGGAATACATGTAATAAGATTTTATTTAATAATTGATGCATTTTCTTTTGTCGGCTTTATGTTGTATTACAACACTTTTTATGGATGGTATATAGCTTTTTTTTTAAAAATGTAAAATGTATGAATATGTATTGCCTTACCTGTATTTCAAAACGTTCAACTGTGCAATATTCTCAAACCTACGTAGAAATTACTTGTGGACATCCCAAAACGTCCTGTACACAGGTCAGTACTTATCCTTTATAAATGTATCTGTTCAAAAAAAAGTTAAACTCCAGTTAATATTCTAAGATTGTGAAAAAAACAATCCGAACACTTTATGTTTATTTTACCACTTTGTCAAATACTTGTTTCGACTGAATACAGATATTCTCCTGCAGGTTTCAATTGGCTCTCAACTCTCTTGGCACGTTCAGTTATTTGTGCTATCGCTTTGTACCTCGCGATGGTAGTGGGGATTTTTTTATTTTTATTTTTATTACTGTAACAGGTCAGTCTGTTTTGGGTAAAAAGCCAGGGGAATCGACAATCTGTTGTAAAGTATGTGTTTTTTTTAATCTTCGACACAATTTATTACATTCGAAGTATAAATACAAACTTACATATTAATTTAAATTTTATTAATAATGATGATATGAAAGTTCTCATCTATATTTCGCATTAATGTATACACACAGAGTCCTGCAACATGTTTCTACACACAGAGAGTCCTGCAACTTGTTTCTACACACAGAGAGTCATGCAACTTGTTTCTACACACAGAGAGTCCTGCAACTTGTTTCTACACACAGAGAGTCCTGCAACATGTTTCTACACACAGAGAGTCCTGCAACTTGTTTCTACACACAGAGAGTCCTGCAACTTGTTTCTACACACAGAGAGTCCTGCAACATGTTTCTACACACAGAGAGTCCTGCAACATGTTTCTACACACAGAGAGTCCTGCAACTTGTTTCTACACACACAGAGAGTCCTGCAACATGTTTCTACACACAGAGAGTCCTGCAACATGTTTCTACACACAGAGAGTCCTGCAACTTGTTTCTACACATTCCAATGTTTTAATAACTATTCTTCTAAAGACCTTTTGTTCTGTTTAAACTGAAATGAAAAAAACCTGCACATGTCATCCGTTGAACAATTCAAAGATCTTTTCTTCCAATCTACAGGTTGATGACACCTAAATGACAACGAATTCTAAGTAGAGTATATTTTTAAAATAATTTGTTCATTGTTCATTCTATTTCATGTACAAACGTGTCAAAACATTATCCATCTACTTTTTATTTCGGGTGACACATTTTCTGTTTCATGAGATTAAATTTAACAGCATCACGTTTAATTATAAATATTATTGTTTTATCAATATAACAAACAAATGTACCCGGCTTTGTGCGGAGAGATAGTAGTGTTAAAATATTTTTATTCTTATAGACCAGAGGTGGGCAAACTTTTCTGAGTAGCGGGCCACAGTGGGCTCATAAAATTTAACGGCGGTCCGAACGAAGGGTAGATGGTTGACCTTGACCTAATATAAATTGAAGCTAAACGTCATGACGTAAAAGGCAGGTCACTCTGGGCTGGATTAAACAGTCACTTTGGTTGTTGTCACCCTGACCTCAAGACTTCCATCATGGACAATAAGACACATTACAAATGTTCCTGTACTAGACCATACAGAATCAACTATAATTGTGACGTTTGTGAAATAAGTCATCCCATTGGTCCAAAAGTTGATGAGTTTTTAATGACATGATATTAGTGTTGTTTTAGTCCCAGGTCATATTTTAGTTTCAGTTTTTATTTCGTTTTTTCTGTAATAATTTTAGTTTTCGTGTAGTGTTAGTCTTGCATCTAATTTTAGTTTTAGTTTTAGTTCTCGTTGACGAAAAGTCAACATTTTCGTCAACGAAGGTTTTAGTTTTAGTTTTCGTCAACGAAAACAACACTACATGATATATTAAACAAATTTCACAATATAATAAACGTGAAAACATTCAATAACTGCAACAACCAGCAAAGTGAAGTAAAACTATTGTTATTCTGACAATAAAGCTTATTTAAAATGTTCCTTTCCCTGGTCTTCAAATCTGTCAAACACTCCATCAAAATCAATATATTTCACAATATCACTTTCAATAGATAACAAAGCAAGATCAGAAAGCCCTGAATGTTCCAAAGTGGATCCCAGGTAATTTGTTATGAATTTCAAAACATTTAATACTGACCGCTCTTTGGCCTTCATATGCCTTCTCAGTCTTGGTATCTATTTTAAAAGTTCAACTTCGGATAACTCATCATAGACAGTGTTCGAATTTGAAACAAAAACCAGTCTTTCTGCTTCATTTACTGATAGTAGACTCTTAGCTTGACTAGCCTCAAATATATCTGGTGATTGATTGCTGTTGATCTGATCTGAAGTTCAGAATGAAAGCGATCAATACACTCCAGCACTCCTACTTATCCCCTTGCCATTATCTGTTCACTGACGTCAGATGGGTCTGTTCAACAGCATACTTCACTAAACAGTTTCACTCCTTGTTCAGAAATATCTTCTAGCTTGGTCACCACTTTGTCAAGTGTCAAGACTTTAGTCTGCAGGTAGTCTGCGGGTAGTCTGAGGTTGTCTGCAAGTAGCTTGAGGTAGTCTGCATGTAGTCTGCAGGTAGTCCAGGTAGTCTGAGGTTGTCTGCATGTAGTCTGAGGTAGTCTGCATGTAGTCTGCATGTAGTCTGCAGGTAGTCTGCATGTAGTATGCAGGTAGTCTGAGTTGTCTGCAAGTAGCCTGAGGTAGTCTGCATGTAGTCTGCAGGTAGTCTGAGGTAGTCTGCATGTAGCTGCAGGTAGTCTGCAGGTAGTCTGATGTTGACTGCAGGTAGTCTGAGGTAGTCTGCAGGTAGTCTGCATATACTGCTATGAAACATTAACATCTAGTAAAGCACTGGCAGGATTATGCTAAGATAGAAGCGTTATTTCATATATTTTGCGTGTAATGTTGGCAATGCTGGAGTTATGATGATCAATAAGTGTAATGTTGGCAATGCAGGAGTTATGATGATCAATTACGAGTATCATGGAGTAGGTAACCGTCGCAATAAAAAAGAAAAGTATTAGTAACTCATTAGTATCAATCTATGGCATCAATATTTACTACAAATTTACACTTGTGAGAAATACATCCAGGGCATTCTTCAGATTTTTGTAGTGCAGTAACAGTAGAAGCAGCAATGTACAGATAGGAAGATTTTTGTAGTGCAGTAACAGTAGAAGCAGCAATGTACAGATTGGAAGATTTTTGTAGTGCAGTAACAGTAGAAGCAGCAATGTACAGATTGGAAGATTTTTGTAGTGCAGTAACAGTAGAAGCAGGAAAATACCGATTGTCATCATTTTGATTATTAGAAAAAAATTACAAATAATATATCCTTGAGGGGAAGCTATTCGATGGTTTTCTCCATTAAAATTTATAGTCTGTCCTAATTTACTTTCAAATACTTGAGTGATTAAAAACGATAGAATCTCAGAAAGATGTATAGTATCTCAGACAGATGTATATTACTTTCATCAAACTGTGTTTGTAAACAACGTCGCCAATTTTATTTAATCACGTGACTACATGTGTCATTTTTTTAGCTCGTTTGCAAATAACGTTTGAAAATATTATGTATATACATAAGCTCCAGACGCTCTGCATGGTGGCACCCTGTGCTACTGCTTTATATGGTGACACCCTGTGCTACTGCTCTGCATGGTGGCACCCTGTGCTACTGCTCTGCATGGTGGCACCCTGTGCTACTGCTCTGCATGGTGGCACCCTGTGCTACTGCTCTATATGGTTGCACCCTGTGCTACTGCTCTGCATGGTTGCACCCTGTGCTACTGCTAATGTTTTGAACTATGGTTATAAGACCGACTATACTATTTCAGCTATGAAATATACAACTGTTCATTTTGGTGTGACCCCATAAAATGGCGTCACCTGGTGCGGCCCGGACCCCCTAATGACGCCACTGCTAATAAGACAATCCTTTTCTTCCGATCTTTATAAAACTAGAACTTTACGACAGTCCCCACCTTATATGTCATTGTATTTTATCTATACATACGCAAAATAATGGATTTAGCTCACCAAGATAAACATTTTCGGCTGTACAACTTGCTACTAGTACACAATAGTACACAATAGTACACAATAGAACGGGAAAAAGCTGGTCTTATCCATGCACACAATCTGTTGTGGTTAAAGGAAATGATTGTGTCAGATGTCATCGATCAAGTGATCCTCAGACTGACCCTGCCCTCCCTGATCCTCAGACTGACCCTGCCCTCCCTGATCCTCAAACTGACCCTGCCCTCCCTGATCCTCAGACTGACCCTGCCCTCCCTGATCCTCAGACTGACCTTGCCCTCCCTGATCCTCAGAATATGCAATAAGAAGTACCCACGTCATTTTAATGTAGTACCCATCTTTCATCCCCCGTCACTGCCGATAGCTCAATGACCATAGAAACAGGTGACTGGTCTCTGCCAGGCTTTAAACCCATAGCGACCGATTCGTTCAGTTTACTACAAAGTAAAAGTAAGTTAACTATGTCAGAAGTATTTAAAAAAAGGGTGACTAATCCACCCCAGGGTCAAGTTCGTATAGAATTATATTATAACATTTTATTGTTACATGAGAATATAACACAAAATTTAATATGATAGTATAAATTTGTAGGGTTTTTCAAATTGTTAAAGTTTGTTGTTATTTAAATTAATATATTTAACTGTGCAGTGTTAATTTTACCAACAGTAGACACCATCATACAATATCATGGTGGTATTTGTTATCAATAGTAATTTTAACTCAAACCCACCCGTAGATATTTGTAATATTGTTTGAAAATATAGTATCATACATTTAAATGACACTTCAACTACATGAACAAATTTTGATAACTTTTAATGACTTTGTAGACTTTTGACTTCTATAATGGGAACAAATGATATTTCAAAATTGTTAGAATGTCTGAACCGGAAAAAATATATGTGTCGATGTTGTTCTGACCGTAGTAAACATTTGGCAGAATACAATCAACATTTTCTTACCTGTGTAGATTTATCCTATCCCAATCATGAGCCTCTGATGGCAGTACAGGCAAAATATATGAGATGCTCAACTGACACAGAATTAAAGTAATAATTCTTGAGTGAGGCATCTATGTTAGATTCGTATAAGCTTTAATTAGTTTCACTATCTGTTTGTGGGTTTGTCCTTAAATTTGTAACTCATTTTTGGACATGTTGTAATTTAGTTACAAAGCTCAAAGCTGGTATAGTTGACAATTTACAATTTTAATAATTTTTAGTCCTTGAATAAATGTTTTGTAGAATTACGAAGCGATTTGCTTTTTAGTAGAGCTGCAGTTCAATTTTAAATATCCAAAATTATAGAAGTTTCATGGACAATTAAATACATATTACATCCATGTACAATTTCTTTTTAGGCTATTCGCACCACCACGGTGACCTCTTCAGTTACATATTTCTATAAATCTGAGTCTATATAGCCCCCCCCCCCACCCCCATACTTTGTCTAGTCCAGACATGTGCAAACTACAGCTCACAGGCCTAATGCGGCCCTCCTGACTGTTGAATTAATAAGGCCTTTCAATTTATATTAGTTCACAACCCCCCCCCCCTACCGCTTTCTACTCTTGGTCTGACACTCCTGCCATGTTTTTGCTCGTCTTCCGACCCGAATAAGGCCCGTGGATCGAAAATTTCGCCCACCCATGACCTAGTTTCTGCTTAGCCCCTTATCCACTGTGACTTTCTTATGGGACAGAAACACCACGTAAAAACAGCTCCGCCTATAAGAAGGCAATGCTTATATGTCAATACAACAATGGTCAGAAGGTGATAAAAGTGTGATATATAGACCAAGTCTTTATCTAGTAGTGGTGGATTGTCACATGGACGAAATGTCGCAGTAAGACGTGACAGTGCATTGCACATGATGAATAAATATTGAATCTCAGGGAAACTGGAGTAAACACAACCGTACTATAGGATGAAGACTAACTTTACTATTGCCAAGAATGATATGTATGATAAAAAACTACAACTGCAGCCTAAAGATGGTATTTGTATAATGGTAACTACAACTGTAGCCTAAAGATGGTATTTGTATAATGGTAACTACAACTTCAGCCTAAAGATAGTAAATATAATAGTAACTACTACTGTAGCATTAAGATGGAGCTATGCATAATGGTAACTACAACTGAAACATTAAGATTTATCTGTGAATGATGGCAACTACAACTGCAGCCTAAAGATGGGGCTATGTATGATGGTAACTACAACTGCTACCTAAAAATGGGTCTATGTATGATGGTAACTAAAAATGCAGCCTAAAGATGGGGCTATGTATGATGGTAACTACAACTGCAGCCTAAAGATGGGGCTATGTATGATGGTAACTACAACTGCTACCTAAAAATTGGTCTATGTATGATGGTAACTACAACTGCAGCCTAAAGATGGGGCTATGTATGATGGTAACTACAGCTGCAGTCAAAATATGGGTCTATGTATGATGGTAACTACAACTACAGCCTAAAGATGGGTCTATGTATGATGGTAACTACAGCTGCAGTCAAAATATGTGTCTATGTATGATGGTAACTACAACTGCACCCTAAATTATGTTTTCCAATCCCCCTCTAACCAAATAACTTTCCTTTGACCCAGTTCTTACAGCGTACAAAAGATCACATTGGTTTTTTTTAAACCCTTTAAGCTGATGACGTCATTTGGTGGGAACAAAAGGAAATATCAACAGACATATCAACAGACATATCAACAGACATATCAACAGACATATCAACAGACATATCAACAGACATTAAAATGAACGTCTTATAGACCCATGCCCTTTTCATAATGAGGACAAAATATATGAAATATGAAAAAAAAAAAGCAGGGCCACCCATATGGCAAGGGGGGGGACCCGAACATACACCAGAGTCCCCCTGCCCAATAAGAGCCCCGTCTGGGAAAATAACTGCTAATAAAATAGGTTAAAAAGTTGGTGAGTGCTGATCAGAGGGGTCACAGTTTGGGTAGATTGTCAGAGCCCATGATGACCATACTGTAGACATGGGCGTCACTAGAAATATTTCCAGGGGGGGGGGGCACAAATACACGTTTTTTAATTAAATTGACAATGTCATACAGGCAGTGGCGTTGTGAGGTGGGGAAAAGGGGGCATCATGCCCCGGGCGCTACTCACAAAGGGCGCCAATTGGTATATTTTACAATAATATTATATGGTTTTTCGAATGTGGGGTGGGGGGCGCTGAAAAGATATTTTGCCCCGGGCGCAGTTAAGCTCGCTACGCCACTGCATACAGGTTCATTTTTCAATTAAATTCAAGTTAGGTATAACATTAATTATTTATATTGACATAAATAAATGCATTTGAAAATTCAAACATTTTGATAAGCACAAGAAGGTTCCGATCTTATTATTATTATTATTATTTTTAATTTGGCCTTCTATAACTTGATTTGGCCTTCGAAAATGTTTTTTTTTTAATCTGGCAACTCTTGTTTTTTTATAATCTGCCACTTAGTGCATTTTTTATTAGTTTATACTAAATTAATTAAGACATTCAAAAATAAAATTTATATAAAAAGATGGATATCAGAAATGTTTTTACTGGCTCAAGAAAACGAAAAGTTGAGCTATCGGGGATTCCGAAACGCACTGGCTACGGGACCGTAACTACGGTCTCCATATTTTTTTTCCAGAGACCGTATATATGTGCGCATGCGCGTAGTTACGGTCCCGTAGCCAGTGCGATTTCGAAATGCCGTTATTAGAAGATTTTAGGGCGTCTGCAGCATCTGACTTATCATTGGCATTGGAGACAACAGAACAAGTTCAACAGCTAGACACAACTGAAGCAACTATTTCTAATTTGATTGTCGCTGTCACTTCTTCATTTCATAAATTGGAAATTGGAAGGTATGACTTGACACATGACCTTTCAAATGAGTTGAAATTCCAGCTGATTCGTGATTGGACCCCTGATAATAAGTATGACTTTAGAGCTGTCAGTGATGGAAGCCGAGTTATTAGATTTGCATGGTTATTAGACTATTCACCGTTGCTTATATACTCGCAAATGTTAAAAGGTGCCTTTTGCAAATATTGCGTGTTGTTTCCGAAAAAAGTAATTCGAAGAGTTCATGGGTCATTTGTCATCAAACCATGCCTGAAGATGCTAGCAATTTTGTTGCATTATTGGAAGCCAAAGTAGTTTCTATAGAACAGCTGAAGTTTTAGCCAACACCATCATTACAAATTCATTAGAATTTGGATTAGATATGACAAAGCTTGTTTGTCAAGGATACGACGGATGTCCTACAATGGCAGGTAAAGCAGGAGGAGTCCAAGCAACCATTCGAATAAATACTCAAAAGCAGCATTTGTTTATTACAGTTCACATAAACTAAATCTTGTCTTGAACGATTCAAATAATGTGAATGCTGTACGAAACACAATAGGAACAATTAAGTCAATTATAGTGTTTTTCCGAGAAAGCAATCAGCTAAGAAAACTAGTTCCAAATGTTTCTTTGCTATGTGAAACTAGATGGACACATAAATATAAAAGCTTGCGGGTTATTGCTGAAAATGTAGCAGACATTGTTAAACCACTGAAATATTTAGAACAATCCGGAAAAAGCAAGCAAGTTGCACATCAGTTCCTTTTTGCTGTAAGAACTTCTACATTTGTTGTTTGTTTAGTTATTATACAAAAATATTCATCAAAGCTGTGACCCAAAAATAGCAGTCAGTGCATTTAGATTTACTGGCAGTACAAAAATACATTGAAGAATTGTTGACTACATTGTCTATTAATCGACAGAATTGTGATGAGAGGTATAATTTTTAGAGTTACAGATGACATTGGTGTCGGCATTCAACCTCCACGACGAGCTGGAAGACAAATGAACAGGGAAAATTCAAAAGTTGATTTGCCTGATGATTATTTTAGAATAACTGTTTTTATACCCTATCTTGATTCCATAATATCAACGCTGGAAACTCGTTTTTTATGTAGAAAATAAACCTGCATTTTCCCTTGTAGTTTTGTAACCCTATTTGATGACGAAACTAGAAAGACTCGCATTTAAGGATCAAGCAAGGGTCATAGCTGAATATTACGCATTTGGCAATTTAATCGAGGAAAGTGAAACCTTGTATGATATATGGAAATGTAAAGCTAGTAAAGGGGAAAAACAGAAACAATGACTCTATGTGAGGTTTGAGATGAAACCATTTTTTTTGACAGCGTTGGCTCTTCCAGTAACAACATGTACAATCGAGAGATCATTTAGCACTCTATGACGGGTAAAAAGTGTCTACGCTCAACAACTGGTGATGGTCGTTTATCTGGTCTTCGTATGATGAGTATCAAAAATGTAAAGAAAATGTTATCAATCAATTTGGACAAATACCAAGACGTTTACAATGTTTGTTCCAGAACAAATAGTTTAAAATTACAATATTATTGCTGTATCAGTGTAATTTATAATTTTATACGTTATTTTACTATTAAAGTAATTGTACGACACTGAAACCATTATTTTAAAAATTACAATAATGTAATCAGCTATAATTGCAGATATAATTTTTTATGTTTGATATATGTACAATAGTAAATTGTCTTCAATGTAATAAACTTTCAGGAAATTTAGTTCAGTTTTATTGTAACAACTTTATGACATTTTTTCAAAATTTAGGGGGGGGGGCAAATGCCTCCTTACCCCTACAGTTGAATAAGCCTGTGACTGTAGATGAGGTAGTAGATGAGGTAGTAGATGAGGTAGTAGATGAGGTAGTAGATGAGGTAGTAGATGAGGTAGTAGATGAGGTAGTAGATGAGGTAGTAGATGAGGTAGTAGATGAGGTAGTAGATGAGGTAGTAGATGAGGTAGTAGATGAGGTAGTAGATGAGGTAGTAGATGAGGTAGTAGATGAGGTAGTAGATGAGGTAGTCTTTAGATCAGAAATCGCTAAACGACGGCTCACGTTTCATGTACGGTCCCGACCTCCGCTCCCCTCCGTCTGTTAACTTCAGTGACGTCTATATGAGTGCATGTAGACACTCCATCTATTGGCTTCCAGTCCCGCCCTTCTGTCACACCGCCCGCTCCCCCCTTTGGGCGTGGGTCCAGTTGATAGCAATTACTCTAATCGGTCAAAGCCGGTCCTTGTTATGTGAACACAACTTGAGTAAAGAATAAACTTGGGTAATGTTTAATGATAACTGAAGTCATAGATGGGGCGAAATATTAATTTATGACAATAAACACAGCTTAAGCCGTGCATCTATCTATCTATCTATATATATAAGGAGAGAGACTGAGAGAGAGAGAGAGAGAGAGAGAGAGAGAGAGAGAGAGAGAGAGAGAGAGAGAGAGAGAGACAGAGACAGAGAGAGAAAGATTGCTACATAGCCATACAATAAAACTATTTCCCCAGGTTAGACCAACATTTCATTCACAACTTCTGGTTTGACTATTAAGTCATGTGTGAACTCACGCAGTAGGGGTGCAGGTGGTGGTGGGGGAGGACCGTGTCAACACGAAGTGACAACAACGCCACCCCCCCCCCCACCCCCTTCTATCGGAGAAATTCGACACGCCAGGGTGTTGCAGCTCATTCAACTGTTAGAACCACTGCTGGTGGAGGGGGGGGGAGGGAGGAGGGTCTCACACACTGGCTTGTCACGTGACTCCACACCCCCTGCCCCGTCTCAGTTGGGGGGTCGTGGTTTTTGTCAGCTCCAGAGAATGGGGAGACAAACCACCTAGTGAGATACAGGGGCGGCAACCCCGGTATTTAATTTTTTTTAAGCCTCGGTGGTTCCGGCCCCTGAGAAAATGTTTTGGTTTCATTATTTTTCTAGATTTAGAGACATTGTATTTTAAGGTCCAAAAGTTTTGAAATGAAAAAAAAAAGAAAACCTTCTTTGATAATCTCCACCTCGGCGTACGCTCGTCCTGTCGGAAGTTGATCCATTGGTTGAGTTTTAAAAGACATTCCTGGACACACTCCGTTAATTACATTCAGGGCTCGCAGCAGACGTGGGGATCAGCATTGGTCGACTGCTGAAGAATGGGTTCATATAACGTTAGATTGTGATTGTTGCAGGGCCGTAATAGGTGAGGGGGCATTGGTTCACCTTGTGTACACCTTGCAGATAGTTTTTAAACACCACAAGGTTATGGAGTGTTTTTTTTTTAATTTTATTTATACTCTGGCTGTAACGCCTGGGAAATCTATATGTTATGTGACAACCCCTTCTAATTATTTAATACTTTTTTTTAAAAAAAACTTTGATTAGGTCGATTGTATGCGTAAGGTGAAATAGTACAAAAATGAAACCAAAATCGTAAAGAAAGTAGAATAAAATAACCTCAATAATGTAAAATGTCAAACAATTGTCAACAAAAGCAAACATATACCTTTCAAACGCAGATGATAAAAATCCTATATTACATTTCTTTTAACAATGTTCCACAAAGTCAGTACATAGAAAAAATCACTAGTATATTAAGGCGAACTGAAATAATATGTAGCGATAATAACAATCACGATGTATTGATACACACGTTAATGTAAGGTAACGCGTTCATGGAACTGTAATTAATAATTTAAATATCGTCTATGAAGCGATATAACAAGATTTATAACTGTATCATTAGAATTGAAATGTATTCAGCTAAATATAAGAATGAGTTACTTCCCCTGAAACAGTTTCTCTTACTCAAATTGAATATATAAAGACATCGAAGTGAATAGGGAGGGGGGGATGGACAGGGGGGAGAGAAGGAGGGGGAGAGGGGAGAGAGGGAGAAAGGGAGGGAGGGAAAGGGAGAGAGAGGGGGAGGGAGGGAGAGAGGAAGGGAGAGAGGGGGTAGGGAGAAAACAGAAGGTAAACAGAAAACCTTATTTTAAACCCGGGCAAAGCCGGGTACTTGCAACTAGTATTATATATTATCTAATTTGATTCAGCCTAGTATACTTATAAGACGCATTTGCTGTCTGTCTGTCTCTCTGTCCGTCTCTCTGTTCCCTTATGCAACTAGTATATATATATATATATATATATATATATATATATATATATATATATATACATACATATTATTATGGCTTCACACTTCTTCTAAAATCCTTCTTCATTCATTTACCTTCCTCAAACTGTACAAATCGGGAAGCATGAAAAAACATCAACAATTCTTTGCAGCACAAAGGTACGATACATCATCAGCGCGCAAGTTCTATTCGATCATCGGGAAATGACGTCACAGAAGAGTTTTATTTATGGCGCCGTCGAGATTACTTTAATATAGTAAAATATACTAAAATAAAAATAACACAGCCCAACAAAAAAAAATTGTGAATTGCCAAGAATGTTTGAATGAATTTATAGCAATTCATGGGTGCTGATTTCAAACTGCCACTGCTTTTGCTGAATTGGCTCTAGTTTCTGAGATATTGGACACCCTTGAAAATATGACTGTACCCTTTGTGTAAAACAAATGCAATAGGTTTGGTGTCTGTTGTTTAATTTAAATATACCAAGTTATAACTTGGTTTTTTTTTCTATTTTATCTCTGCTTTCTAAAGACATCATGAGTTCATCACGAAGATGCTGCAAAAATAATCAAAATGTATTCTGTTACATCACTGGACAATACATGATTGAAAAGAAAAGAAGAAATATAACCGACTTTGTGCAGCAGGCATGTTTGGCTTATTTCTGTGTGAAGCTGGGAGACCAAGATATGTCTTGGGTTCCCCATAAGTAAAGTTCCCTTAACCCTAACGGGCCATAGGGGCAGATGAAGTGTAGAATTCATCTGTTTCTATAACCTCGGCATATGAAGGGGTTGTGTGGTTAGCACAACGCCCAGCCGCCTTTACTTCCCCAACTTTAAGTCAGGTACCCATTTAAAGCTGGGTGGACTTGTGGGACGACTTTGAAACACATTTTCACCTGGAAAAATTCCACATGGTTCTCACTGAGGATCGAACCCAGGACTCTCAGGTCGACAGTCGAGTATCTACACCACTCGGCCACCCGTCCCACTGGGTTCCCCATAAGGTCTGCAAAAACTGTGTGGAGAGCCTACGGCAGTGGACAAATGGTGAGAAGAAAAGTCTAAGTTTCGGTGTACCAATGGTATGGCGAGAGCCGAAAGACCATTTTGGAGATTGTTATTTTTGTATTGTGAATGTTAAGGCTTCAATCGCCACAAGAAATCTAAGTGGGATTATCCTGATCTTGAATCTGCAAGGAGACCAATTCCACGTAGCAGTGAAGTTCCTATACCAGTGTTTACTGGATTATTAGAGCTTTCACCATCAGAATCCGACGAGGGGCAAGATCTGGAGTTTTTGGCAGGTCAAAACAGTGGAAGCGATTATGAAGGAAGTTCTTCAACACCTCAACCATTGAGCCAAGAAGAATTCAATGACCTAATACGAGACCTAAATCTATCCAAGCAAGCATCTGAGCTTTTAGCATCCAGGCTCAATGAATCTCAAATTTTCTCAAACCAGAAGTTAAAATAACATTTTATCGGAAAAGAGAAGAGTTTCTTCTTCCATATTTCAGCCAAGAGGAAGATCTTGTTTACTGTAATGACATCCCCGGACTTCTGCTCCAAATGGGACTACAAGACTACCATTCCGAAGACTGGCGTCTTTTTATAGACAGTTCTATCAGAAGCTTGAAATGCGTTCTGTTACACAATGGTAACCGTTATGCATCTCTTCCCATTGCTCACTCAACAACACTTAAAGAAGAGTATGAGAATATCAAAACAATATTGCAGAAAGTCCGTTATTATGAGCATCAGTGGTCAATTTGTGTTGATCTAAAAATGGTAAACTACTTGCTTGGGTAGTAGCCAGGATACACAAAATACCCATGCTTCATTTGCCTTTGGGATAGCAGGGCAAGGCAAGATCATTGGACAAGAGTGACATGGCCTGCAAGGGAAACCATGACTGTAGGTAAAGAAAATATCATCAACAAGCCACTGGTTGACAAAAATAAGATCATTCTCCCACGCTTCATATCAAATTAGGTTTAATGAAACAATTTGTTAAGGCTTTGGACAAATCTGGCAATTGCTTAAAGTATATTTGCAGATCATTCCCCGGATTGAGCATGGAGAAGCTGAAAGTTGGGTTTTTTGACGGTCCTCAGATTCGGAAACTCATCAACGATCGAAATCACCTTGAAGCTTCTTCATGGAACAGTTTTGTTTCTGTTGTCAGGAACTTCTTAGGTAATAACAGAGCAGAGAATTACGAAGAACTGGTGCAAGATATGCTAGCTAACTTCAGAAACAGTGGAACAGATATGATTCAGTCTACATATTATATATTATCTAATCTGATTCAACCGACATGTTATATAATATTTAATCTGATTCAGCCCAATGCAATAAAAGTTCACCTTTATGTAATAAATTGTGCATGAAAAAAATGATTGGACAATTTATAGAAATGTTTTTACAAATTTAAAAGTTGGGTGTTTTCTGGTGACTGCAATAGAAACCATAGAGAAATATCCACAATTTATATATATATATATATATATATATATATATATATATATATATATATATATATAATATATATAAAAAAAGTACATTTTATCAGCTTTGTTCAAATAATTTGTATTATTTTAATGCAAATAAACAAAATGGCGGCAGTTACCAAAGCAAGCATATATATTATAATAATTTCTTTTATAATATTAATCTGCATTTAGATTTCAATGTTTTATGATATTTTCACAGAGATATTATGTAAAATAAAAGAAATATGTTTTCCGTCTACCTCATCAAATTGATTTAATATTAATTACCTTAGAACTAGAGCCAATGAACTAAAAGTTAAACAAATGAGATTTTTAATATGAACATCTTTTTCTTTATTTAAATTCAATGAAATATGATTGTCCGTGAAGACAACACTCTAGTGTTGATGAAACAATGTGAACTCTCAATATTAACAATGAATGGAGTCACAAAATATTTTATAAGTTTATATTGTCCACATTATAGGGAAAAAAAAATTAACTTTAACTTTGTTCCCCCTAAAGAATTTAAGAAAATGTGTACGAACAGGAACGAACATGTACGAACATTAACGAACATTAACGAACATGAACGAACATGAACCATCTTCAGGGCTGCGATGTTTTTGACCACCTCACCCCTGACAATGTATGGACCCAGAAAACTTCAAAATGAACTAGTGGGGAAAAACAGGGTCACGATAGTATTATGAAAATTTATCAACATACAAGGGAAGTAACTTTAAAATAAAGACCTTTTAAACAAAATATCTGGCTACTTCCCTTGAACTAAATAGACGTCCATGAATACTTAAGAATACTCCCAGTTGTATTATCTCAGGAGTTATCATGAAATATTACCATAGCAGAGAGCAAAATGTATCATAACACAGCAAATCCAAAATAAGATATAATGAGAGCAATACGTATTCTGATTCAGTCATGCGAATTATGTGTGTTATTGTTACTTTCCATCGGTGCTCTTAATTAAAGTAATTACAATATACAAACATGACTTCATATTGGAAAGGTAGGTAATGCACTGGTATATCTGGCCAAGCCCCTAGCTATAATGATTTCTTTCATAACTTCAGTACAGTTGGGCTAAGGCTTAAATAAAGTAAATGTTAGAATCTTATTGTAGTAAATGTTTATGTTTTGTCAGTTTTTTTATTCGTTGTACAAGCAAAAAAATGCGAACTTATTTTGTTTTAATGCTAAATTCGTCCTAAATGCGAGATTCAAATTTTTGATGCCAGATTCAAAAAAAAAAATATGCTAAATCTGGCATTAAAAATGGCAAATTGACAACAGTGCATACAATCCCATCCAACAGAAACAGATATTTTAGCCTTTGACTATGAACCATATTCAATATTTTGAGCAAAAAAAGTCACACATTTAGAAAAAAAAAACAAAATAAAAAAAAATGTATCATTTGTATCTTTTAATTTTGTTCTTTTATTTGTTTAAAATAAATAGCACAAAAAACGACTATTAATAGTAATAATCAGCCATGAACAATTCTTGCAACCTTAACCGATGTACTTCAGGTCATCATATGTGTCTCATCTCTTAACATTGTATCTCAACTTTTGATTCTTATAATTTATATTTCAACTCTTGCCTGTGTATCTCATCAACGCTCGCCTTTGTATCTCAACTTTTAACTTTGTATCTCGAATCTTGATTTATATCTCATTTCTTGATTTGTATCTCATCTCTTGATTTATATCTCATCTCTTGATTTATATCTCAAATCTTGATTTATATCTAATTTCTTGATATAATTCATCTCTTGATTTATATCTCATCTCTTGATTTATATCTAATTTCTTGATATAATTCATCTCTTGATTGTTATCTGTACCACTATAGATTTGTATAATGTTATGCATGTGATGGATACTGTTGTAGATACCAGTGTAACGTTGGAAATTGTCAACGTTATGGTTCTATCGTTGTTCCACCAAATGTAACCCTGTGTGTTCCTCACTGCTGCTTCAGATAACTATACTGGTTCTATGTAGCTGCCGATATTATAACTCTAATTCAGTGTTATAGTAGCGTTCAGAGCGTTCAGTCGCGTTGCACTCTCAAACAACACACCAATTAATGAGGCAAAGTTCCACGATTCAATGACATTTATTGAACAATAGGAAAACATATGTAGAATGAACTTGTGTGCAGCAGTAATCACAAAAATGCTTCGTACACTCACTTAATATCCTATGTCCCGAAAGGATTATATAGAGATACTTTGACACTTTGTATCCTGGGTTCTCTAAAGAATTATCCAGAAATACATCAATAAAATAGACTTTGACTGTGTACTGTAAAACTCAATAACTTGATAGCTTGTGAGTCTTTTATTTCTCCACTAACTTATCCTCTAACTATCTCTACAACGTCTGTCTTTCAGTCTGTCCCTCCGTGTCTCACAGGTGTCTTGATGTCTCTGTGTCTAACGTTGGTCTTTTCAAAATCTGAGTTACATCTCATTATATCTAATGGTGAGTTATCACGTGACTCCGAAGCCCCAGAACTTTTGATTGGCTCCCCAACACCCTTTCTAACTCAACTACGTCATAAGGACCCTTTTTCCAGCCTAGCGATTGGTGCAGCCAAACATTCACTCTGGGCTAGAATTTCTTTGTCTGCCGAATTACATCTATCGTCACCTATCTCTGGAATTCATTGACCTGTCTGTCAGCTAATAGGATATCTGCCAGCCTTTTATACATGAATTAAATTACATTTTGATAAGTTAGAGATAAAGGCTTTGAAAATACTGTTCGAAACAAAACTCACACTCAATATAAATCACACTGTGAGAATCCCTGACAGTGGCAGGACGGTAATTATCGTAAAACACATGAATCCAGAGCCCCACCCACCCCACCCCATTGGGTTGTGGACTTGATACAGTTTAAAAAAAAACAGGCGTCTAAAAGCTTCATTGTTGACATGTGGTTATAGCCACAGACAGACCCAGACTTCATTAATGACTTAACTCTTTACAAGTGTGTACGTGGAGAGGGGTGTGTGGAGAGGGGGGAGGGGGGCGTACTACAGTTTTTCCTCTTTAATAGCTCTGGGAATTGAAAAGAAAAATACCATCATGTTTTACCGTAGCGCCTGTCAAGACCTCGTTGGAGATCGCACTCTTATCACGTTAACTCTTATCACGTTAACTCTTATCACGTTAACTACGGTAATCTAGGAGCAACAGTGCGAGGCTGTGGTGACAGACCGAGTATACCCATGTTCCCTACAATAATATGCATTCATTGTGAATAATTTACATCGTTGGATACGTGTTTCAGCCTGTTTAGAAATAACATACATACATGGTAAATACGTTTTAGATCGTTGTTTACATGTTATAGCGCAGTTTAGAAATATATGATAAATACGTTACTTCATTGTGTGCAGAGGCGTACCTAGGGTGGGGGGAAGGGGGTACAAATTATTAAGTCCCCCCTCTGGCCCCAGCCTGAGGTGGGCCCCCAAATTTTTTTTTACATTAAATATTAAGTACATTATCTCATGTCATGGTGTCGAATGTCAAAATGCAGGGGCCCCCAAAGATGCCAAGCCCCCGGGCCCCCAAATCCCTAGGTTCGGCACTGATTGTATGTATGTTATATGTGAGGACAAGACGTTTATATGTTATATGTGAGGACAAGACGTTTATCAGTTACATCTGTTATATGTGAGGATAAGACGTTTATCTGTTACATCTGTTTTATGTGAGGACAAGACGTTTATCTGTTATATGTGAGGACAAGACGTTTATCTGTTACATCTGTTATATGTGAGGACAAGACGTTTATCTGTTATATGTGAGGACAAGACGTTTATCTGTTACATCTGTTATATGTGAGGAAAAGACGTTTATCTGTTACATCTGTTATATGTGAGGACAAGACGTTTATCTGTTATATATGAGGACAAGACGTTTATCTGTTACATGTGAGGACAAAACGTTTATCTGTTATATGTGAGGACAAGACGTTTATCTGTTATATGTGTTATATGTGAGGACAAGACGTTTATATGTTACATCTGTTATATGTGAGGACAAGATGTTTATCTGTTATATGTGAGGACAAGATGTGTATCTGTTATATCTGTTATATGTGAGGACAAGATGTTTATCTGTTACTAGTTGCAAGTACCCGGCTTTGCCCGGGTTTAAAATAAGTTTTTTGTTTACCTTTTGTTTTCTCCCTACCCCCCCTCTCTCCCTTCCTCTCTCTCTCTCCCTCCCTCGCCTTTCTCTTTCCATTTCCTCTCTTTATCCCTCCCTCCCTCTACTTCCCTCCCAAACTCTCCCATCTCCCTCTCTCTCCCTATCTCCCTCCCTCCTTCTCTCACCCCCGTCCCCCCTCTCTCCACCTTCCTCCATTCCTCCTCCCCCTCTCTCCATCCCTGCCCCCTCTATCTCTTTATCTCTCACTCCCTCCCATTTCTTCCATCCTCTCTCTCTCCTTCCCTCCCCTTTCTCTCCCTCCCTACCCCCTCTCTCCCTCCCTCCTTTCTCTCTCCCTCTCCCGTCTCCCTCTCTCCCCCTCTTCCTCTCTCTCCCTCCCCCTCCCTCATTTCCTCTCTCTTCCTCCCTTTCCCCTCTCTCTTTATCTCTCTCCCTCCCTCTTTCTTTATCTCTCTCCCTCCCTCCCCTCTATCTCCCTCCCTACTCCCCCTTCCTTTCTCTTTCATTCCCTTCCTTTCTCCCTCCCTCTCTCTCCAACCCTCCCTCTCTCTCCCTCCCCCTTTATCTCCCTCCCTACCACCCTCTCTCCCTCCCTCCCTTTCCCTCCTTCCCTCTCCCTCCCTGCCCCCCTCTCTCTTTATCTCTCCCCCCTCCTTCTCTCTGCACAATTAAACGTCAAATTAGGCTTCTTAAATAAACAAAAAACCTTATTTTAATCCCGGCCAAAGCCGGGTACTTGCAGCATGAAAAAAAACAACAATATTTATTTTTTTTTCCGTCCCTAACCCTTTCTTCTCCGTCCGTTCAATTACACATTCACTTGGTGCGCGAATACAGGGAATTCCCTGTGCATTGAATAGTAAAATACTAAAAATATTAATTACAATTAAACTACCCATTGAGATTGTATTTATAATGTTAATAATGTCACAGAAACATTTTAATTAACGTATTTCGGTTTATTAAAGTGCACCTTTAATTTTAATCTTCTGAATACATAAAACGATAGGTAAATAGATATGACTATTGATTTCACCATGTTTACAATTGGAGTTTCCGGGAAATGACGTCACAGAGGAATTTTATTTATGGCGCCGTCGAGATTACTTTAGTAAAATACTAAAATAAAAATAATTAATTACAATTAAACTACCCATCGAAATGAAACGAAACATGTCCTATAACCTTCCCCATGTAATTATGTGTATGTGTAACAAATTTCACGTTATTTGGTTTTCTGGATCTTGAGTTATAAGGGAACAGACAGACAGACAGACAACAAATGCGTCTTATAAGTATAGAGATATGTGAGGACAAGACGTTTATCTTTTATATCTGTTATATGTGAGAACAAGACGTTTATCTGTTATATGTGAGAACAAAAAGTTTATCTGTTATATATTATAAACCAATGTGAGACTTTTTTTTGCAGTGCTCTATTTTTTTATCCCCACCATACAAAATTGTGCAATAGTCAAGGAGGCATTAAGGGAGCATGTATGATGAAACTTTCATCTTGACTTAGAGAGGTTCAGAAATGTCCTTCTGTTTTTTTTAAATACCAGAGTGGAGGAAATGAAGTACCATGTAGTTGTATACTACTCTATGTGTCTATTTACTCAGTTTGCATATATTTATGTGTATCACATAGAATAATAAAGAGTCATACATTAATACAAAAAAAAAACAACTATATAATTTTAACAACTCGTTCGACCAGCCAGGGGAAAACTACAGTCTACGGCCAAATTCTGGCCCACCGGACTGCTTGATCTGGTCCACCGCTCGTTACATGTAATTTGTATTAGTTCAACAGTCCATCAATTTACATGTAATTTGTATTAGTACAACAGCCCATCAATTTACATGTAATTTGTATTAGTTCAACAGTCCATCAATTTACATGTAATTTGTAATTAGTACAACAGTCCATCAATTTACATGTAATTTGTATTAGTTCAACAGTCCATCAATTTACATGTAATGTGTATTAGTACAACAGCACATCAATTTACATGTAATTTGTATTAGTTCAACAGTCCATCAATTTACATGTAATTTGTATTAGTACAACAGTCCATCAATTTACATGTAATTTGTATTAGTACAACAGCCCATCAATTTACATGTAATTTGTATTAGTACAACAGTCCACCAATTTACATGTAATTTGTATGAGTTCAACAGTCCATAAATTTACATTTAATTTGTATTAGTTCAACAGTCCATAAATTTAATGTAATTTGTATTAGTACAACAGTCCATACATTTAATGTAATTTGCATTAGTACAACAGTCCATAAATTTAATGTAATTTGCATTAGTACAACAGTCCATTAATTGGTTCTTCGTCCGGCCCGCCCATCAGAATCCCATTTGGCCCGCGACTTAAAGATTGCCCACCCCCTGGTCGATGAACAGAGTTAAGTTGGTTGGTACCAGGCACACATATATTGCACCCGCCCGTTGGATTTACCCCTGGCAGTGCCAGGTCCTGAAATTTGTAATAAGTTTATATAGTGAACACTTATACATGTATATTAGTATATAATACACACCTATGATCTATGTTATTTTAACCCCTGGATGATTTAATCTCCGCTCGGATTGAACAAACAAAATCTAATGGATGAATCACTCGAAAGAACCAACCCAACAGACTGTGGAACTCTCCACTGGCTCGCGTTCTGTTTATTTATTTTCAAAACACCGGTCAAAAAAATTTCATGGTAAGCTAATGGTCAGCGACGACTCGGCGGTAAATTGCACCTTGTTGAAAGATTGTGTTCTGCAGCTTGTCACAGTGTTGACATCAAGGGGGATAATTGTTTTCTAATCCTTCTACGTGAAATTATTTAGCTATGTCTGTGTTTGTCAGCGTGTGTGGATGTGATTTTTTTTAGCTGAAATGTGCCACATAGCATTCTAATGGGATAATTTTATCTAATTTCAATTACCAGATCTATGTTTTAGCTAATGATATATATATATATATATATATATATATATATATATATATATATATATATATATATATACCATGCAAGCTTTACAAGTGGTAACGTAGAATGCTCGGTGCGGGGTCACTAGAGGGCGTTTTAATTAGCACCGGTAAATGTTTTCGCACTTGTCAGATCTTGAGGGGGGCACCATATATGTTTAACAACGGTCCTGAGTACAAAATTAAAGTCACGTTGTTTGCAGTCAGTAGACAGTCATACACGTGTATATGTTACCGGCAAAGTATGAAATAAATTGCTATTTCAAACATTGCCTAAGAATTCTATAGAATGCCGAGTTCCCGTTCGGCAAAGTATATAACTGGCCTTGTTAGGAACTAGAGTAGATTTACAGACAGAAAATCCCCTTCGACGTTGTAAGATAAGAAGATATATCAGAAGTAGGAGTAATGCAACATCATCAACAACAGCAACAACAACAATAGCAGCAACATCATCATCATCAACAACAACAGCAACAACAACAATAGCAGCAACATCATCATCAACAACAACAACAGCAACAACAACAATAGCAGCGACATCATCATCAACAACAACAACAGCAACAACAACAATAGCAGCAACATCATCAACAACAGCAACAACAACAATAGCAGCAACATCATTATCAACAACAACAACAGCAACAACAACAATAGCAGCAACATCATCATCATCAACAATAACAACAGCAACAGCAACAATAGCAGCAACATCATCATCAACAACAACAACAGCAACAACAACAATAGCAGCAACATCATCATCAACAACAACAACAACAGCAACAACAACAATAGCAGCAACATCATCATCAACAACAACAACAGCAACAACAACAATATCAGCAACATCAACAACAACAACAACAACAGCAACAACAACAATAGCAGCAACATCATCAACAACATCAACACAACAATAGCAGCAACATCATCATCAACAACAACAACAGCAACAACAACAACAGCAATAGCAGCAACATCATCAACAACAACAGCAACAACAACAACAGCAACAACAACAACAGCAATAGCAGCAACATTATCAACAACAACAGCAACAACAACAATAGCAGCAACAAAATGAACAACAGCAACACAACAATAGCAGCAACATCATCATCAACAACAACAACAATAGCAGCAACATCATCAACAACAGCAACAACAACAACAGCAATAGCAGCAACATCATCAACAACAACAGCAACAACAACAATAGCAGCAACATCATCATCAACAACAACAACAGCAACAACAACAATATCAGCAACATCAACAACAACAACAACAACAGCAACAACAACAATAGCAGCAACATCATCAACAACATCAACACAACAATAGCAGCAACATTATCATCAACAACAACAACAGCAACAACAACAACAGCAATAGCAGCAACATCATCAACAACAACAGCAACAACAACAACAGCAACAACAACAACAGCAATAGCAGCAACATTATCAACAACAACAGCAACAACAACAATAGCAGCAACAAAATGAACAACAGCAACACAACAATAGCAGCAACATCATCATCAACAACAACAACAATAGCAGCAACATCATCAACAACAGCAACAACAACAACAGCAATAGCAGCAACATCATCAACAACAACAGCAACAACAACAATAGCAGCAACACCATGAACAACAGCAACACAACAATAGCAGCAACACCATGAACAACAGCAGCACAACAATAGCAGCAACACCATGAACAACAGCAACACAACAATAGCAGCAACACCATGAACAACAGCAACACAACAATAGCAGCAACATCATCATCAACAACAACAACAATAGCAGCAACATCATCAACAACAGCAACAACAACAACAGCAACAGCAGCAACATCATCAACAACAACAGCAACAACAACAACAGCAACAACAACAACAGCAATAGCAGCAACATTATCAACAACAACAGCAACAACAATAGCAGCAACACCATGAACAACAGCAACACAACAATAGCAGCAACATCATCAACAACAGCAACACAACAATAGCAGCAACATCATCAACAACAGCAACAGCAACAAAAACAATAGCAGCAACATCATCATCAACAACAACAGCAATAGCAGCAACATTATTGTCATGGTATAGTTATTAGTACTACGCACACAGGTGTGTGTGTATCTTTGGAGCTTGGCCAACCAGGTCAACATGTGGTCACGGGGTCATGATTCGAGATGTTTATAGAAAATAAATATGTTGTTTATTATTAGAAAATAAATATGTTGTTTATTTGTAAATTGTATTGACTAAATGAGTGAGAGACAGAGCGATGTGGAATGTTCGAGTTGGATGGAAGGAAATTATATAAAGACGATGTTCAGTTGAGAAAGGGGATTGAAGAGAGAGTTGAGTCAATCGAGTCAGTGAAGTTGAGTTCAGAAGTTCAGTTGAGTATTGAGAGAGTATTCGAGTACATATCAGAAGTTTAGTTAATCAGTTAGGTTCATTGTTAACAAGTATTATTCATTGGATTTATTCTGCTTATATGTTATTGTGTCGTCAATAAATCATATGAACCATGGACATGAATTGAGTTCTCATTATTAACCAGCTCATACAACATACGTCATTTACATGGTGGCCGGCAACATAGTGAATCCGCTTCCGAGGACACATCAAAGGAGACATTCAGAGAGCATTTCAACTGGAGTTGAATAATAATATCATTCATTTTATTCGTCGCTGGACAGTAAATTGACCTGAATAGAATATACACACTTAACGTGTGCAGTCAAGTGGGACATTGTTGTAAACAATTCTTACGAAGCAGGTCAGAAATTTCATGAACTTTCAAGTTTATTTATAACTGTGCTGGAATGGACTATTTATAGTACAGGAACTGTAGTAAACTGTTTTATTGGAGTTTATTCGAGAACAAAGGAGAAGGTCAAGTAAACAAGGGACATAATTAGTATTAACTTGAGATAATTTAATTTAATTGAAAATTTTTGTGCATGATTCCAGTGTACTAATTTTTCTTTTATTCATGTTACATGTATTTTTCAAATGAATATTAGACTAGCTAATTTCATTTGCTATTAGGAATTAATTTATTGTCTTTTTGGAGTTATATATACATTTTTGTATTTTGAGTGAATTTAAGGCTCCACTTAGACACTAGATTTAAATATTTGTTTAGTGGTATATGTCTAGTTTGTTTATACATTTGTTTATTAATATTTGTATTCCTATAGTAACATTCTTTTATCTTGTCCTAGATAATTTCATGGTTCATTGTTTATGTTGTTATTTTGATGTCATTATTATAATATTTTTTATATAGATTTGATAATATTAATATTTTAGTTCGTACATTGGATTGATTGCTACACACTTGAAATTACTGAAAAACAGAATATATAAAATGGCATATATTGAATCTTTGGAAGATAGCACTGAAAGATGGTTATGGTATGCTGATATGCTACATCTGAAAGGAAGAGAACTGTCACACTTTATGAAGGAAAGAGAAAAATATTATGAATTACACAAAACTAGATATTCAGGAACTATATCCGGCATTAACAAATTTGATGGAAGAACATTTGAAATTGATGAATATTTTATAGATTTTGTAAGATTTTGTGATCTTAATAATATACAACATAGTAAATGGACAACTCAACTATTTGAATCTTGTGAATGTGAAGCAAAGAAGCTCTACTCACTATACCTAACTATGATGATCTTACATATTGCCAAGTCCAGTTGAAACTGTGCAGATATTTTTATAAAAGTAAAAGAGCTCGAGAACTTGAATGTGATGAACATAAATTAGATTCTTGGGATGTAGCTTGTTTAAAAGGACAAATTGGTTTACAATATGGAAAACTAGCAGAATTTATTTTAAAAGAAATTGGAGTAGATACTATACAGAAATACACACAAACAGAAAACGTAGATGGTGAAACTACTGATGTACAATATCAGAATATAATGGATAAACTTCTCAAATTAAACATCAAAATGGAATTAATCATTAACAAAATTGACGAAGTGGAAACGAAACTCGGAAGTATGCAGGCTGACATAAGCGATTTGAAAAGTAAACAACACAAGACTAAGCTAACATATGCTAATGAGCACAAAATAAACAATGAAGTTATCTCAGTAGTAGAAGAGAAATTAAATACAATAGGATGTGAGATCACATGTATAAAAGAGAAAGTAATGCATACCAGTCAGACAAGTAATGATAGAGACAATAAACATACTCAAACGGATCCTAATGACAACGTTAGTCCAGAACATATCGTTGGTACAATGTTGGTAGAAAAACATTGTAAAAATACCAAATATCCAACTAAAAACAAAGTTGAACAAGTCATTTCGTTGTTTAAAAAAAACTAGAAATCAAAAGGATAATAAAAAAGGTTGGACAAGAGATGTCAATGAATCTAGAACAAGGTCAAATTTCAATAAATCTGCAGTGAGAACAAATGTTAACGACTCAAGAAGGAGAGCAGAGATGAATCATTCAAGAAAGTTCTCACATAAAAATAAAAGCACTCAACTAGAAGTAATTTTTTGCAAATATTGTCGACATATAGGACACAGATACAAGGATTGTAAGTCAAGAAGAATGAACATTGTTTGTTATAGGTGTTGCAAGAGAGGTCACATTGAGAAACAATGCAAAGAGTTCATGACTAATAGAAGGATAGATCCGTACATAACCAAGAGAAGAATAGATCACAATGGAAAGATGATGCATGACTACAGACATCATAGAGAAGTGAATCAGAATGAGCACAGATACAAGCGCTTCGGCAGGAAACCAGATAACTACAGAACAATATATCATAACAACATAAATTATGATGATGAAAGACAGCATGTGAATGGTGCAAGATGTCGTGATGCAGATATGTCGCTGGATGAATGTTTCAATAGAAGAGCCAAATGCTTTAGAAGTAAATTTAAATTTTTTAGACCATATGTGTATATGAATAATTAAATAATTTTCATACAGACTAAACTAAAACAAAATGACTATTGTAAAATATCACATTGTTTATTTTATATCATTCTAATATATGATTGCATGTACTTCTTATTTTGATGTTGAATCACAAGATTGTATACATTGTATATGTACATATTTTTGACACTATATATTCACCTAAATTACCTAAAGTAACATTGTTGACGTCAATTTTTCTTGACCTCCCTCCCCTCCCCCTTGTCAACAATTGTCAAAAATTTTCTGACCCCCCCCCCTTCCCCCCTAATTTTGTTGACGTAATTAATGGACAGCCCCTAACAGCAGCAACAACAGCAACAACAGCAGCAGCAACAAAAACAGCAGCAGCAACAACAGCATCATCAACAACAACAACAGCAATAGCAACATTAACATCAGCGACAACAGCAACAACAACAGCAGCAGCAACAACAGCATCATCAACAACAACAACAACAACAGCAATAGCAACATTAACAGCAGCAACAACAGCAACAACAACAGCAGCAGCAACAACAGCAACAACAACAGCAGCAGCAACAACAGCAACAACATTTAATCATGACGTTAAAAAAAGAGAGAGAAAAAATATTAAAAAGTCCCTGTAGTGTTGAGATGAACTTTATTTGATCGGACAAACGGTATTAATGCCGCCCTTCTAACATTGTATAGAATGCCTAGGAAAAGTATGCACAATTTAAAAATTTCATACTTTGACAACACGACACTAGTCATTCTATAGGAAAAGTATGTACAATTTAAAAATTTTATACTTTGCCTAAAACCACCAGGCATTCTATACATTGCCTAGGCATTCTATAGAATGCCGGAATTTCACACTTTGCCGGTAACATATATTATACATTCAATTGACATTCACTAGTTACTTCTAAACGAAAATTTCTTATATAGACAAGATTATGCACATCTACTTTTATATATATATATATATATATATATATATATATATATATCCTCTCTATCAATGACTTACATAACAACTGCATGGTATTAGTTACTTTTTTATAGAGAAGAGCACTTTGAAAAAACAACAAATAATTCAGATGAAACTTTTACAGAGAAGAGTAACAACTTTTAAAATCGGACTTAATGATTTTGGCAAACTGAAAAACAGTTTACGATACATAAACTTTCGTCATAAATAATTTATATGTATCAATCTATTTAACAATATGCCTTTGTTAAAATGCACAAGAAAGTATTAAAAAATGATTCCTAAGAAACAAATCTGTATATTGACTATAATTACAAATTATTTGAGCATGGTGGCCATTTATTGTTATTTATCAACTATCTTTAGTTCAGCATCATCCAACGCAGAACCTCATGAAAGTACCCATTCTGACAAGCCATAACTAATAAATATTTTTAGCGAAGATCTCCAGATATTTTAAACATTATCATAACCACCGGCGGCGGAACGAAATATTTTAAGGGGGGGCAAACCAAAATTCAAGGGGGGGCGCCCCCCCCCCCCTTGAAAATTTAAGGAGGGGCAAGACAAAATATGACCGAAGGACAAATTTTACCCCCTTAATTCTATAATAGAATATAGTAATTCTGTAGCAAGTATTTAATCGATATTATTAAAAAATAATATATTAAAAAAATAAAAATGAACATTGAGCACTTCTGTCGTCAACTGATTCGTAATGTCAGTTTGTTTACAAATTTAATAGTGAAATTAGATCAGAAAATTACTGAAAATTATCATGAATGATGATGAATATGAAACCGGAAACGGGAAACTCAATAAACAACCCGTAATTTATGAAAAGATAATAAATAATTGTATTTTCTTTAAAAATTACATTTGCCGTCATTCGGTAGATGGCAATTCTTCTCTATACTTATAAGGCGCATTTGCTCTCTGTCTGTCTGTTCCCTTAAAACTCAAGATCCAGACAACCAAATAAAGTGAAATTTGGTACACGCAGTGGCGCAACCAGGGGGGGGATGCGGGCCTGAGCCACCCCCCAGACCAAATCATCAATACATAATTTACGTTATAAAGTTACAAAAAAGACTGTCAAACTGTCCTTTTTATATATGTGAACCCCCCCCCCCCCCAGCATTTTTGTTGGTTTCGCCATTGGGTACACGTACACAAAATTACATGGGGAATGTTCTTAAACAGGTTTCGTTCCATCTCAATGGGTACTTTAATTGTAATTAATTATTTTGGATATCAAAGACATGAAAATTGGCAAACTTTTACCCCGATTTCAGGTTTTACGAGCTTCTCTCCCACATAGCTAACTTACTATAAATATGATCGGTACGGGGAACCAAATATCACATTACTTACTACATTATTACATTCCATTCCTTCATCCATAGGAATTGTCATCTTTTGATACAGTCATGCCTAAAAGAGAGAGAGAGGGAGAGAGGGAGGGAGAGAAGGAGGGAGGGAGGGAAAGAGGGAGAGAAAGGGAGGGGAGAGAGAGGGGAGAGAGAGGGAGGGGAGAGAGAGGGAGGGGAAGAGGGAGGGAGGGGAGGGAGAGAGAGAGGAACTGCCAAAAATGTTGTGTATCACATTGCTTTAAGATAAATGTACCTTTTTATTGCATGCAAATAAACCCTTTTTTACGCGTCTTATTTTAAATCTTAATTCAACGTCAAATTACGCTTCGTAAATAAACAGAAAACATTATTTTAAACCCGGGCAAAGCCGGGTACTTGCAACTAGTTTTAAAATATGCCACAACAACTCTCAATAATGTGATTACTGTAAAATGTCAATTAATTATAATTTCTTTCAAATATTAAATTTAAGAAACAAATCAAATGAATTTTGAAAATGAAAATGATACATATAAACTAAAATGAATTACAAAGTTAAAAAAAATAAAATTTTAGGGGGGGGGCAGACTGGAAATTCAAGGGGGGGGGGGCCGCTGCCCTCCTGCTCCGCCGCCAGTGATCATAACATTTTCAAATGTATCACAAATCCACTTGATATAACATTTTCAAATGTATCACAAACCCACTTGATATAACATTTTCAAATGTATCACAAACCCACTTGATATAACATTTTCAAATGTATCACAAACCCACGTGATATAACATTTTCAAATGTATCACAAACCCACTTGTTATAACATTTTCAAATATATCACAAACCCACTTGTTATAACATTTTCAAATATATCACAAACCCACTTGATATAACATTTTCAAATATATCACAAACCCACTTGTTATAACATTTTCAAATATATCACAAACCCACTTGATATAACATTTTCAAATATATCACAAACCCACTTAATATAACATTTTCAAATATATCACAAACTTACATGTTATAACATTTTCAAATGTATCACAAACCCACTTGATATAACATTTTCAAATGTATCACAAACCCACATGTTATAACATTTTCAAATGTATCACAAACCCACTTGTTACACACGTTTCATCAAGCAAAGTCAAGTACTGGCGGCCGGCCGGACGAAATAGCCTCGTATGTCGTATCCGGCCCGCGAGCCATAGTTTGGTGACCCCTGCTTACCTATATTAAATCAGTATTAGCTTCTACCCTGCATCCAATAATTCTATCTTAGAAATCTCTTTATAAATTGCTGCATTGTGTCCCTCTGTTGTCCCAAATGAGTAATTAATATTCAGGATAAGAGAAAAAAGACAGAGGAACAGAACAATATGTCGGATTTAATTCTCATTGGTCAGGTATTTCATTAGGGTTGGCCAAACCAATGAAAAATGGGATGGACAGTATGACATGTAATGAGTATAATTTACAAATATTCTTTTGGCCAAAAGAACGCAGCGATTCAATCTTCTATCTCGTGGGACGTTTGTATTGGTCGCAATCTGCATCGCCTGGACGCAGGGGAGTCAACCCAACTGATTTCTCTTTTTGAAGCTATTGTTCTTGGTTCAAAATGATTGCCATAGGGTTTCCTTTTTGTTTTTCTAACAGCATTGTATAAACCAGAACCGTAGCTAGCTATTGTGGCGCCTTGCTTGGAAATATTTTTTGTCACCTATCACAAGAAAATAATCATTATTGTAAGGCCCCGCATATGTCACTATATTTGACCTAGGCACACCATACGTCACTACATTTGACCTAGAACCCCCCCCCCACCATATGTCACTACATTTGACCTAGGCTCCCATATGTGACTACATTTGACCTAGGCTCCCATATGTCACTACATTTGACCTAGGCTCCCATATGTCACTACATTTGACCTAGGCACACCATACGTCACTACATTTGACCTAGAACCCCCCACCATATGTCACTACATTTGACCTAGGCTCCCATATGTCACTACATTTTACCTAGGCTCCCATATGTCACTTCATTTGACCTAGGCTCCCATATGTCACTACATTTGACCTAGGCCCCCATATGTCACTACATTTGACCTAGGCTCCCATATGTCACTACATTTGACCTAGGCTCCCATATGTCACTACATTTGACCTAGGCTCCTACATGTCACTACATTTGACCTAGACCCCCATATGTCACTGCATTTGACCTAGGCCCCCATATGTCACTACATTTGACCTAGGCTCCCATATGTCACTACATTTGACCTAGGCCCCCATATGTCACTACATTTGACCTAGGCCCCCATATGTCACTACATTTGACCTAGGCTCCCATATGTCACTACATTTGACCTAGGCTCCCATATGTCACTACATTTGACCTAGGCTCTCATATGTCACTACATTTGACCTAGGCTCCCATATGTCACTTCATTTGACCTAGGCCCCCATATGTCACTACATTTGACCTAGGCTCCCATATGTCACTGCATTTGACCTAGGCCCCCATATGTCACTACATTTGACCTAGGCTCCCATATGTCACTACATTTGACCTAGGCCCCCATATGTCACTACATTTGACCTAGGCTCCCATATGTCACTACATTTGACCTAGGCTCTCATATGTCACTACATTTGACCTAGGCTCCCATATGTCACTTCATTTGACCTAGGCCCCCATATGTCACTGCATTTGACCTAGGCTCCCATATGTCACTACATTTGACCTAGGCTCCCATATGTCACTACATTTGACCTAGGCTCCCATATGTCACTACATTTGACCTAGACCCCCATATGTCACTACATTGACTTAGGCCACGCACATGTCACTAAATTCGGCTTTAGACGCGTATATGGCACTACCAGTGGCGTATGAAATGTACTATGGCAGGTGGGCCAAAATAAGTGAGTGTAACTTGGAAGGGGCTCAGAACTAGGAAAGTGTGCCGTTGTTAGGTGTTTTTGTTATGTGCACATTGGGAGGTAGGCGCCTAAAATGTAACCCACACAGGGCGCCCCAATAGATCGGTACAGCTTTGGACATTATATTCGGCTTAGAATACACACATGGTATTACATTCAGCGTAGACTACACACATGGTATTACATTCGGCTTAGACTACACACATGGTATTAGATTTGGCCTAGGAATGGTCGCCTCTGATAACAAGGATAATCCCAGTACTGTGAAGCAATTTTTTTTTAGCATTTTTGAAGAACGTATACTACCACACACAAAAAAAGAAGGACCTCACAATATTTTGAAGATAACTTGAAAAACGCACTGACAACGATACGCTCAATATACCATGGGCATTTTTACAGGTGAGATTTATTGTAGCCATCCTACAAGTCTACCCAGCTTTAAATGGGTACCTGACTTAAGCTGGGGAACTAAAGACGGCTGGGTGTTGTGCTAACCACACAACACCTTCATATGCCGAGGTTATAGAAACAGATGAATTCCACACTTCAACTGCCCCCCCCCCCCCCTAGCCCGTTTGGGCTAAGGGAACTTTACTTTTAACTATAAAATAGCGAAAAAGAAAATCAAATTAATTGACCTATCCTAAGATCCTTGAAGAACCGAATTTATTACTTGCATATCTTGAATGACATTTAAAAAAAAAAAGATAAATATTCAAACATTCGCCTTAAAAATAAACCATTGGAATTATAAATATGTGTCTATTAGTATTACAAATACAAACTTAAGTAATCTATCAGACACTCATTTAGTTAAATAATCTATCAGACACTCATTTAGTTAAATAATCTATCAGACACTCATTTAGTTAAATAATCTACCAGACACTCATTTGGTTAAATAATCTACCAGACACTCATTTAGTTAAATAATCTATCAGACACTCATTTAGTTAAATAATCTATCAGACACTCATTTAGTTAAATAATCTATCATACACTCATTTAGTTAAATAATCTACCAGACACTCATTTAGTTAAATAATCTACCAGACACTCATTTAGTTAAATAATCTACGAGACACTCATTTAGTTAAATAATCTACCAGACACTCATTTAGTTAAATAATCTACCAGACACTCATTTAGTTTAAATAATCTATCAGACACTCATTTAGTTTACTGACATAATATTAGTCTTTGAAAATATTTTGAGGATTTTGTTTTCATCGTGACACTAAATATTTATCAGACGCTAATTTATAGTTGTAGTTTAAGTCCAGTGATTAAGTGCTGAAACCAACGTCATGGAAAGAGACAGGAGATGATAACTCTGAGCTATAATACAACTCGAGGGGCTCATTGCACTGAAATACCGGAAGTTATTTTTATTTCCCGCCATATTAAAAGTATCTTTAAGATCTTCAATGTAGCCTCCCCAACTGTCGGTACTTCAAGTATCTAGACCTCGAGAATCCCAAATACATTTTGCTGCAATGATGTAATTACTGAAATATTCAGACAAATTTGGATTTCCAGTGTGGAGAAGATATGGTTTTTACAATATTAAATAAACCAAAATGGCTGCTAAGAAAAAATATTTGAACAGAAATTGTATACATCAATACAAATAAGAGCATTGCAGCGAAACAGATACTGAGCTCGAGGTCCTAGATATCTAAATCTCGGTCCAGTGGGAACTTACCATAATGGTACGTCATTGTAAATAAACCGAAATGGCAGCAGAGAAATATCGACTTAAATGTTCAGAATGTCCCAATGAATCCATAGCTAAACAATACTTTAGACACATATTATAAGGTTGAAACTTGAACTGCATCGAACAGTAAATGAAAGATAATAGCTCAAGACAGTTTCGCTCGGTTAATAGATAATTTATGGCTGTTTAAACATCCTAATATATTAATCGAAGGAAGTTGCTGTATTGGTGTAAATATTTGATAAATGCCACAGATCAGATATAAAAATAAAATACATAATATCTATTAAATAATTTTCAGACAAATATATACGTTTAAATTAATTTTTTTGCTGCATGATGAGTAGATTCACTGGTGTGAAAAGATCTGTGATCGCCGGATAATTTATCATTGTAAACGTTGATAAAACTCCTAAAAAACCTACCTCAATACATGAACTTATGAATTAATATTTTAATATATTATGGCTTTTTATAGTTTTAAAGCAATTTTAATTTTTTTTTCATAGATATTTGATATTTCATGTCTTGAAAAAACGAGGTTAAAAAAGGCCTATGTTTATTTATGAATGGAGAACTTCTTTGAAAATCAACAATGGCGGAACATTTCTTAACCAATTATAATCGAGGACTAATCGATGCACACTATCTGTGTAATATCTAATCTGTGTTGTAAGCAAGTGACACAAAAGAAGTAGCAATTTTACGAACGACCAAATAATAGAATAATATTACTCAGCGGAGTAGCGTGGGTATCGGCCGCCCAGGGCGGAAGACGATTTTGCCGCCCTCTCATTTAGGTATTTTAATTTAATCTATATATTTTTTGCCGCCCACCCCCCCTAAAAAGTAATAAAAAGTGCCGCCCGGTGCGGACCGCAGCCACCGCCCCCCCCCTCCCCTAGGTACGCCACTGATATTACTGGCTAAATGTACAATTTATTTTGTTGAATGCCACATTGATGAATAATTTCTACTACTATTTATAAGAATCTTTTAGTTCAAAACACTTGCGTTTAATGATGAAATTAATGACATATTCACATTATTGTAAACCTCACTATTCCTTCTATATTTAT
Source organism: Bulinus truncatus (assembly GCA_021962125.1). Taxonomy (NCBI): domain Eukaryota; kingdom Metazoa; phylum Mollusca; class Gastropoda; family Planorbidae; genus Bulinus; species Bulinus truncatus. Next base: position 1,951,959 of record JAGDYQ010000043.1, on the reverse strand, counting down.
TTCGAATGAACTAGAAATGTTTCAGCCCAGAAAGAAATTACAGGGCAATCAGCCACATTCAGTAATTAAACGAGTATATTTGTTGAATTAGCCAATGAAATCACAGGTGGGAATCACAGACCGGGTTGCGTCATGCAAGGAAATAAAAAAAAACATTTTTATTTGTATGTTTGATGTTGATTTCACGTCTGCTATCTTTAAAACGTTCTATTCAAATCTGATCACTCACTGACACACTTTGTTTCTCTTTTAAACATAGAGAGAGAGAGAGAGAGAGAGAGAGAGAGAGAGAGAGAGAGAGAGAGAGAGAGAGCTAGAAAGAAAGATAGAGAGAGAATAAAAAAAAAACAATTAAAGTTGACTTTGTGTAACGGTTGATGTTTCCATTTGTCCTGATTGTGTGAGGCAGGAGTAAACGCCCATTAAAACATAATGATCACAAGATAGCGACAATTTTAGGTGGTCTGTTATTGCAACTTAAGTTCTGCCAGACTTTATTGCCTCTTAAGGATTCCGTGGACGAGAGAGCGAGAGAGAGAGAGAGAGAGAGAGAGAGAGAGAGAGAGAGAGAGAGAGAGAGAGAGAGAGAGAGAGATGGCCTAGACCAAGACCAAGATTGAGATGGAGAGAGAGAGAGAGAGAGAGAGAGAGAGAGAGAGAGAGAAAGAGAGATAGAGAGAGAGCAAAATGGAGGAGTCAAATTGAAAGTCATGAATTTAGACTTAAGTTGGCGAAGTTTTACATCGAGATTAGAAGACGCGGAATTTACAGTTTTACTCGCTTTCCTTGTTTTATAGGTTCTCATCACATTTTGTTGCGGAGTGTTTGATAGCAATTTGACTTGCTGGTGTATATTGTTGGCGTATTGATATGTTCCAGCTAATAACGATAAGATTAATGACCATGTAGAAATGTGCTGCAGATAAGGTGCATATATGGGATGTCAGTGGATTGGTGGACACACGTTTAGAATATAGAAGTTACTCGTTTATTTTTAGCCCAGGGGTGGGCACTCTTGTTGACTCTCGGGCCACATTGAGCTCTTTAATTTGATAGAAAAGGGCCGGTGCAAGAGAAGAAATTTAACAAAAGTTCTGGACCTAGAGAGATGAATGGAATGTATTCATTAACATAAATTATATGTGGTTGAATCTGGATGCTCGGGTAGGAATTTATACAAATCAAGCTGACGCTCTTGACCAACGAGTCGTAGTTTGACCACGATTGGACTAACCTATTCACCTGACAATATTAAATAGTCCAGTGATGCAATATATAGTTTTTGTCGGACAGTATAAAATGTTTGTCGGACAATACAAAAAAGGGTTTGCCTAACAATATAAAAAAGGGATTGTCGTACAATATAAAAAAGGGTTTGTTAGACAATATAAAAAAGGGTTAGTTAGACAATATAAAAAAAAGGGTTTGTTAGACAATATAAAAAAGGGTTTGTTAGACAATATAAAAAAGGGTTTGTTAGACAATATAAAAAAAAGGGTTTGTTAGACAATATAAAAAAGGGTTTGTTAGACAATATAAAAAAAAGGGTTTGTTAGACAATATAAAAAAGGGTTTGTTAGACAATATAAAAAAGGGTTTGTTAGACAATATAAAAATAAGGGTTTGTTAGACAATATAAATAAGGGTTTGTTAGACAAAATAAAAAAGGGTTTGTTAGACAATATAAAAAAGGGTTTGTTAGACAATATAAAAAATGTTATGTTAGACAATATAAAAAAAAGGGTTTGTTAGACAATATAAAAAAGGGTTTGTTAGACAATATAAAAAAAGGGTTTGTTAGACAATATAAAAAAGGGTTTGTTAGACAATATAAAAAAGGGTTTGTTAGACAATATAAAAATAAGGGTTTGTTAGACAATATAAAAAATGGTTTGTTAGACAATATAAAAAAGGGTTTGTTTGACAATATAAAAAAGGGTTTGTTAGACAATATAAAAAATGTTTTGTTAGACAATATAAAAAAGGGTTTGTTAGACAATATAAAAAAGGGTTTGTTAGACAATATAAAAAATGTTTTGTTAGACAATATAAAAAAGGGTTTGTTAGACAATATAAAAAAGGGTTTGTTATATAATATAAAAAAAGGGTTTGTTAGACAATATAAAAAATGGTTTGTTAGACAATATAAAAAAGGGTTAGTTAGACAATATTAAAAAAGGGTTTGTTAGACAATATAAAAAGGGTTTGTTAGACAATATAAAAAAGGGTTTGTTAGACAATATAAAAAGTTTCTCTGACAAAGCGTAATAATAAGGTGTCTGACAACGTAGAAATGTTTGTATGATGTCTTCTTGCCAGTTCAGAGTTCACAATGTACATCAGCCAGCAGTTGGCACCATCTGTTTCCTGAAGGCATCAGACCTTGTATCATCATAACAACCACGTCGAACTGTTGACACACTCGTCACTAGCTGGTATGACTATCAACATCATGTGTGGGCAAATTATCATTTTAGATTTTTGTTTATTTTTTTTATACCGCAAAGACTCCCACGATTTCAAGATGGTGCTGAGATGGAATAAAGATACCCAGTCACAAATCTGAAAGATAAAATTGTAAATTTATCAGCATCTATTTGAGTTGAAGATGTGGACAAGAGTTCAAGTGGTCTCTGTATCTTTATGTCTGTATAGTTTCTACCTGGATAGAGAGTACAATAGTCAGACTAATCCCACAGACAGGTGAATGAATAATGTAAAAAAAGGTAGAAATAAAGGTGAGGTGAACTTACTTGTCACCGAACAGCACACACACACACATACATACACATATATACATACAAACACATACACACTCATACACACACATATATATATTCAAATATAAACATATACAGTCAAAAACATGTACATAAATACACATGAACACTCATACACACATACACAAACATACACATACACAAACATACACACTCATACACACATACACAAACATACACATACACAAACATACACACTCATACACACATACACAAATATACACATACACAAACATACACACTCATACACAAACATACACACTCATACACATATATACAAACATACACACTCATACACACTTACACAAACATACACACTCATACACACATACACAAACATACACACTCATACACACATACACAAACATACACACATACACAAACATACACATGCACAAACATACACAAACATACACACTCATACACACATACACAAACATACACACACAAACATACACATACACAAACATACACATACACAAACATACACAAACATACACAAACATACACAAACATACACACATACACAAACATACACATACATACCCACTCATATATACATACACAAACATACACATACACAAACATAGACATACACAAACATACACATACACAAACATAGACATACACAAACATACATACTCATATACACATACACAAACATACACATACACATACACAAACATAGACATACACAAACATAGACATACACAAACATACACATACACAAACATATACATACACAAACATACATACTCATATACACATACACAAACATACACATACACAAACATACACACTCATATACACATACACACATGCACATACACATGCTTCATGTCGCGCATTGATTTGTGTAAAACATTTTTAATTGACTGCTTCATGTCTCGCATTGGTTTGTGTAAAACATTTTTAGTTGACTGCTTCATGTCGCGCATTGGTTTGTGTAAAACATTTTTAGTTGACTGCTTCATGTCGCGCAATGGTTTGTGTAAAACATTTTTAGTTGACTGCTTCATGTCTCGCATTGGTTTGTGTAAAACATTTTTAGTTGACTGCTTCATGTCTCGCATTGGTTTGTGTAAAACATTTTTAGTTGACTGCTTCATGTCTCGCATTGATTTGTGTAAAACATTTTTAGTTGACTGCTTCATGTCTCGCATTGGTTTGTGTAAAACATTTTTAGTTGACTGTTTCATGTCTCGCAATGGTTTGTGTAAAACATTTTTAGTTGACTGCTTCATATCTCGCATTAGTTTGTGTAAAACATTTTTAGTTGACTGTTTCATGTCTCGCATTGGTTTGTGTAAAACATTTTTAGTTGACTGCTTCATGTCTCGCATTAGTTTGTGTAAAACATTTTTAGTTGACTGCATTAAGAGCTAGATTGTAAACTTCAGTCAGCTGTCTTCCATTAAAAGTTTTAATAATTATATTTCTCCTTTGCCAAAGTTGTTTTAACTTGTTTGGAATGCCTACAACCTCATAAATTTGAACTATCTCTTCAAAAACATCTTGTTAAAAAATTGTGTATAATGTAGTGATCTGTATTGCATATGTATATTTTTGCTCATATATAGTTTAAAACCAATCATCCTAATCGTTTCAGGTTAATAAAGAAAACCAAAAGGAAGGCTACATTTGTGCAATGTAGTCAACACTCGACCAAAGCTTGACGTTACACATGCTAAATTCCATACGGAATTTTTAGAAGAAAGTTTTATAATTTCTCATGTTAATTTCCATGCTTACTGCGGTGACATTGTGGTGGAACGCTCGACTGCTAATCGAAAGGTCCCGAGTTCGAACCCCCCTCCCCCTGTGATTTCCGGGACGTCTCGGATCCGACCGATGTCTCTAAGTCCACTCAGCTTACCCGAGGGACCCGACAGTTGGGGAAAATGAAGACGGCTGGTTATTGTATTAGATACTTAGAAAACAATAAACTGTTCATTGACTCTGCATCGTGTGAAAAATAAGGCATTTCTAGCAAAATTACAAAAATAATATTACATACGTTTCCTTCTTTATAATGGTTACATTCATAGTTACATTCATAGTTACATTCATGGTTATATTCATGGTTATATTCATAGTTACATTCATGGTTATATTCATAGGTACATTCATGGTTACATTCATAGTTACATTCATGGTTATATTCATGGCTATATTCATAGTTATATTCATAGTTACATTCATGGTTATGTTCCTAGGTACATTCATGGTTATATTCATAGTTACATTCATGGTTATATTCATAGTTACATTCATGGTTATATTCATAGTTACATTCATGGTTATATTTATAGGTACATTCATGGTTATATTCATGGTTATATTCATGGGTACATTCATGGTTACATTCATAGTTACATTCATGGTTATATTCATGATTATATTCATAGTTATATTCATAGTTACATTCATGGTTACATTCATAGTTACATTCATGGTTATATTCATAGTTACATTCATGGTTATATTCATAGTTACATTCATGGTTATATTCATGGTTATATTCATAGTTATATTCATAGTTACATTCATGGTTATATTCATAGGTACATTCATGGTTATATTCATAGTTACATTCATGGTTATATTCATAGTTACATTCATGGTTATATTCATAGTTACATTCATGGTTATATTTATAGGTACATTCATGGTTATATTCATAGGTACATTCATGGTTATATTCATAGTTACATTCATGGTTATATTCATAGTTACATTCATGGTTATATTCATAGTTACATTCATGGTTATATTTATAGGTACATTCATGGTTATATTCATGGTTATATTCATGGGTACATTCATGGTTACATTCATAGTTACATTCATGGTTATATTCATGGTTATATTCATAGTTATATTCATAGTTACATTCATGATTACATTCATAGTTACATTCATGGTTATATTCATAGTTACATTCATGGTTATATTCATAGATACATTCATGGTTATATTCATAGGTACATTTATGGTTACATTCATGGATACATTCATGGTTATATTCATAGTTACATTAATGGTTATATTCATAGTTACATTCATGGTTATATTCATAGGTACATTCAGGGTTATATTCATAGTTACATTCATTGTTATATTCATAGGTACATTTATGGTTACATTCATGGATACATTCATGGTTATATTCATAGTTACATTCATGGTTATATTCATAGGTACATTTATGGTTACATTCATGGATACATTCATGGTTATATTCATAGTTACATTCATGGTTATATTCATAGGTACATTTATGGTTACATTCATGGTTATATTCATAAGTACATTTATGGTTACATTCATGGATACATTCATGGTTAAATTGAACAAAAACGTTTTTCCCCCTTTTTCACGATATTTTGTCATCAGTCTATTTCATTCCTGATTTCATTGTAAAAAATTTGGTAAAAGAATCTATCAACATTCCCATTCATCTCAATATCATGACTACATCTACTACACTCACCATCTGTGTCACTGACTACATCTACTTCACTCACCATCTGTGTCAATGACTACATCGACTTCACTCACCATCTGTGTCAATGACTACATCTACTACACTCACCATCTGTGTCAATGACTACATCTACTACACTCACCATCTGTGTCAATGACTACATCTACTTCACTCACCATCTGTGTCAATGGCTACATCTACTACACTCACCATCTGTGTCAATGACTACATCTACTACACTAGCAATATATATCAGCTCCACCCTCCCTAATATGTGTTTCTAAATTAATCAGTCTTCCCGAGTACTCCATACAAACCTAGAAACACAACAAGAAAACAACTGGCTATCTAATGCCTATACAAACACAGAAGCACAACAAGAAAATAACTGGCTATCTAATGTCTATACAAACCTAGAAACACAACAAGAAAACAACTGGCTATCTAATGCCTATACAAACACAGAAACACAACAAGAAAATAACTGGCTATCTAATGCCTATACAAACACAGAAACACAAGAAAATAACTGGCTATCTAATGTCTATACAAACCCAGAAACACAACAAGTAAACAACAACCGGCTATCTAATGCCTATACAAACCCAGAAACACAACAAGAAAACAACGATTGGCTATACAAACCCAGAAACACAAGTAAACAACAACTGGCTATCTAATGCCTATACAAACCCAGAAACACAAGTAAACAACAACCGGCTATCTAATGCCTATACAAACCTAGAAACACAACAAGTAAACAACAACCGGCTATCTAATGTCTATACAAACCTAGAAACACAACAAGTAAACAACAACCGGCTATCTAATGCCTATACAAACCTAGAAACACAACAAGTAAACAACAACCGGCTATCTAATGTCTATACAAACCTAGAAACACAACAAGTAAACAACAACCGGCTATCTAATGCCTATACAAACCTAGAAACACAACAAGAAAACAACAACCGGCTATCTAATGCCTATACAAACCTAGAAACACAACAAGTAAACAACAACCGGCTATCTAATGCCTATACAAACCCAGAAACACAAGTAAACAACAACCGGCTATCTAATGCCTATACAAACCTAGAAACACAACAAGAAAACAACAACCGTCTATCTAATGCCTATACAAAGCTAGAAACACAACAAGTAAACAACAACCGGCTATCTAATGCCTATACAAACCCAGAAACACAAGTAAACAACAACCGGCTATCTAATGCCTATACAAACCTAGAAACACAACAAGTAAACAACAACCGGCTATCTAATGTCTATACAAACCTAGAAACACAACAAGTAAACAACAACCGGCTATCTAATGCCTATACAAACCTAGAAACACAACAAGTAAACAACAACCGGCTATCTAATGCCTATACAAACCTAGAAACACAACAAGAAAACAACAACCGGCTATCTAATGCCTATACAAAGCTAGAAACACAACAAGTAAACAACAACCGGCTATCTAATGCCTATACAAACCCAGAAACACAAGTAAACAACAACCGGCTATCTAATGCCTATACAAACCTAGAAACACAAGTAAACAACAACCGGCTATCTAATGCCTATACAAATTCAGAAACACAAGTAAACAACAACCGGCTATCTAATGCCTATACAAACCTAGAAACACAACAAGTAAACAACAACCGGCTATCTAATGCCTATACAAACCCAGAAACACAACAAGTAAACAACAACCGGCTATCTAATGCCTATACAAACCTAGAAACACAACAAGAAAACAACTGGCTATCTAATGCCTATACAAACACAGAAACACAACAAGAAAATAACTGGCTATCTAATGCCTATACAAACCTAGAAACACAACAAGAAAACAACAACCGGCTATCTAATGCCTATACAAACCCAGAAACACAACAAGTAAACAACAACCGGCTATCTAATGCCTATACAAACCCAGAAACACAACAAGTATACAACAACCGGCTATCTAATGCCTATACAAACACAGAAGCACAACAAGAAAATAACTGGCTATCTAATGTCTATACAAACCTAGAAACACAACAAGAAAACAACTGGCTATCTAATGCCTATACAAACACAGAAACACAACAAGAAAATAACTGGCTATCTAATGCCTATACAAACACAGAAACACAACAAGAAAATAACTGGCTATCTAATGTCTATACAAACCCAGAAACACAACAAGTAAACAACAACCGGCTATCTAATGCCTATACAAACCCAGAAACACAACAAGAAAACAACTGGCTATCTAATGCCTATACAAACCCAGAAACACAACAAGTAAACAACAACCGGCTATCTAATGCCTATACAAACCCAGAAACACAACAAGAAAACAACGATTGGCTATACAAACCCAGAAACACAAGTAAACAACAACTGGCTATCTAATGCCTATACAAACCCAGAAACACAAGTAAACAACAACCGGCTATCTAATGCCTATACAAATCCAGAAACACAACAAGTAAACAACAACCGGCAATCTAATGCCTATACAAACCCAGAAACACAACAAGTAAACAACAACCGGCTATCTAATGCCTATACAAACCCAGAAACACAACAAGTAAACAACAACCGGCTATCTAATGCCTATACAAACCCAGAAACACAACAAGTAAACAACAACCGGCTATCTAATGCCTATACAAACCTAGAAACACAACAAGTAAACAACAACCGGCTATCTAATGCCTATACAAACCCAGAAACACAACAAGTATACAACAACCGGCTATCTAATGCCTATACAAACCTAGAAACACAACAAGTAAACAACAACCGGCTATCTAATGCCTATACAAACCCAGAAACACAACAAGTAAACAACAACCGGCTATCTAATGCCTATACAAACCTAGAAACACAACAAGTAAACAACAACCGGCTATCTAATGCCTATACAAACCTAGAAACACAACAAGTAAACAACAACGGGCTATCTAATGCCTATACAAACCTAGAAACACAACAAGTAAACAACAACTGCCTATCTAATGCCTATACAAACCCAGAAACACAACAAGTAAACAACAACCGGCTATCTAATGTCTAAACTATTGGAGTCATGGGGCTCATTCGCCCACCGCACAAAAAGTTAGAATCAATCTCATGGTACCACTTTGTGGGCAATTTGGAAGTAAAATAAGCCGGTGAATTCGTCGTTTGCATTCATTAGAAGGTCGATATGTGTGTGTTTGATATGTTATCTGTAACGTTACCTCAGTAGACAATGGCTTCATGTAAACTACCTTCTTGGTCTGATATTTACATTTTTTGTTTCATTTTTTCCCCCCTTCAGAATGTTTTGACCACTAAGAAAACAATAAAAGAAACCTTTATCTGCCTTAACTACTATGGAAATATTTCTGACTATTTATCTTTGTTTTTGTCCGGCATCATCAACTTGACTTTATAAATGGCATGCATCTATTTATTGTGTTTCTCTCGATAATACATATAAACTCAGATTTCACTTGGCTTATATTTTTCATTCCATCTGAGCTGATTGTGTGTTTTTGTCTGCTTGTTAGTTCTATTTGTCTGTTTTATTTACATTTTTTTAAAGTTTGAGTCTATCAATTTCTACTATAGTCTGTCTATAAAATGCTTTTCACTGTTTTTGTTAGCCTGTCTACATCTTTCTGTCTATGTCTATCTTTAACAGTCTATGTAAGTATGCTTCTTGTTTTCTGAGTTTCTCTTTTTAATCCATATCTGAGTAATCTCTATCTTATCTGTGTCTATATCTATGTCTGTAAATGTCTTAATAAGTTATGCTTGGCCATGAACAACCGTTTCTATATGCCAGTGTCTTTATGTATGCCAATGTCTTTATATGTATGTCTATCTTTGTTTATGGATGTCTTGTCACTGCCTAAAATATATAAATTTGTTTTGAGATGTCTCTGTGTTTGTTTCTGTCTATTTATGTAATTGTATTTTGGTATATGATGTTCAAGGTTGTGTCTATGTCTGTCCATGTCTGTGTCAGTGTCTGTGTTAAAATTGACAGGTTTGTAGTATTATTAAATCAATGACCAAATATCCGCTTTAGTCATTGAATAGATAAAATATAAAAAAAAATTACAAATACAATCAATATATTTGTTCATCAAAGTCAACCTGTCACAATGATTGCAGTGTCCTCCCGTGTCATTCACCAACGGTCTGTCACAATGATTGCGGTGTCCTCCCGTGTCATTCACCAACGGGTCTGGTAAGTAGAACGTTTAAACGTCCTCAAGGCTAATACCAACTGGAGGATGGGGGTGGGGGGTACAGGCTATTCGACCACAATCGGCCATCAGTCCCCATTAGGATGCAAACTTGAATCTTCCAGGGATCAATTATTCCAGCCAGATCAATGTCTGTAGGACCATTAGCAGAGACACTGAGACACAGATCTGTAGAGAAACCCATGCCAGACATTGGCGGAGGGCGATATTGGCCCCAACTGACTCTTTGCAAATCAGGCAGCGGTTTAATAAGACCTCCCCACCTCCCACCCACCATCTCCCTCACCCTAACTGGCTAGCCACCGCTCCTTCCGTTCGTAATGTTTAAAATGCTGGAAGAAAGATGGGAAGTGTGCCTGAGGCATTCATCACTGAGCTGGAGAAGTCAGATGACGTTCTGAATTTATCGATGGAAATTTATCTCGGTGTTGTCGACATGGAATTGTTTTTTAGTTGGCACTCAACTGATTTTTATATGCGTTTGATGAACACGTTGAAGTACGGTGCACAACAGCTGCTTGTATCCAAGGTTCGGAAGAAGTGGATGGTGGGTAGGAATAGAGAGAGAGAAAGAGAGAAAGAGAGAGAGAAAGAGAGAGAGAGAGAGAAAGAGAGAGAGAAAGTGAGAGAGTGAGAGAGAGAGAGAGAGAGTGAGAGAGAGAGAGAGAGAGAGAGAGAGATGTTTGCCAGAGTAAGTCCAGACCATTTATTAACTTTTGTTGGGGAGGGGGGTATAAAGAAGAGACACATATATCTGAAACTAAGATACATCCAGAGTCCTCGAGGCGTTGGATTTGATAGGAATGGTAAAGATGGGTCTCTTTACCAGTGGGCACAGAAAGCGGCTGTCTGCCATCCTTAAGAACGGCTCGGTATAAGGAAATACAACGTCAATAAGTCAATATTATAACATATTGTAAACGTGAAAATATAAATTTCAGAATGTGGATTTGAAGAATTATGACCATTAAATAGACTAGATATAGAACTTAAGAAAAAAAATTATAAAACCCAAACATAAAAAAGCAGGAATATACTAAGAAATAAAATTATTTTAAAAACCAACTACACTTATACTTTATACAACAATGTCGGTTGTAAGTCAGGCACGACAAACAATCATAAAATACAACAATCATGGCTGTAAGTCAGACACGACAAACAATCATAAAATACAACAATGATGGTTGTAAGTCAGAAACAACAAACAATCGTAGAGTACAACAATATCAGTTGTAAATGAGACACAACAAACAATCGTAGAGTACAACAATATCAGTTGTAAGTCAGACACAACAAACAATCGAAGAGTACAACAATATCAGTTGTAAATCAGACACAACAAACAATCGTAGAGTACAACAATATCAGTTGTAAATCAGACACAACAAACAATCGTAGAGTACAACAATATCAGTTGTAAGTCAGACATAACAAACAATCAAAGAGATGTGTATGTTTAAAAGTAAATTTAACAGAAAACTGATAGTGAACGCAGATAATGTTCAGGAAATGAACAAAAACCTGTCAAACACAAAGAGAGAGTAAAATGAACATTTCCCCTCATGCCTGTAAAGTGAGTAATCAATCAGTAGTCGAATCAATTGAGACGCCGTAATCGTAGTCAGTGTTGGCCGAGATTAAACCGCTTGACTCGGGCGATACTTGACAGGATTCGGTGATCACATTGATCGTTGGAGGGGGGGGGGGCGGGGGGTGGGGGAGAAGAAGAAAAAGTGAATAAATTAATTTTAAACGTTTTTATTGGTTCATCAATGTGGGCCATGTGTTTGTTGGCCCTGCTCAAAACTGTGATAACTTTGTTACATATCAAACATTTTAACTAGGAATGTGATAACTTTGTTACATATCAAACATATTAACTAGGAATGTGATAACTTTGCTACATATCAAGCATATTAACTAGGAATGTATTCAGGGCCACAGCCAATCCTCTTGCAAGCCCAACACAATCAATGAAAATCCGGGGTCCCTGTAGTATTATCAAGATAATCTTATAGTGGATTATGGAAAGTGTCGGGGCCTCAAAAGCTCGGGGCCTCTTTCAAATGTTTGGGTTGCCCACCCACTCACTTTTATTTATTAGTTCCATTGAAACCATTGCTTCTTATATAGACTAAATATGATCACTGCATGCTACAGTAGACCCGATCTCAATATAATTATCTTACGTATTATGTGGTCACGTTACAAACTGACATATTATGGGGTCACGTTACAAACTGACATATTATGGGGTCACGTTAAAACAAAGGAGGAATCAATGAATGTTTTGGTAATATACAAATGTTTTTGATTCTATACGCGATGAATGAACGATTATTTCTAAAACTCTGACTTATCCGGCTTATGCAATGTAATGCACTATTCCGCCATTCCTCTAACAGGTTAAAAGGGTTGTATAGTCGAGAGAGTTTACTGTCCAATGTTTTATAAAATTATTACTATTAAAATTTATGTTAGGTTGAGATTATATCAACCTCTAATGGGAAGGTTCTTTGTAGTTTCCTATCCTATGTCTTCGCCTTACCCGAGTTACAGTGGCCATAGAGGCACCACGGTAGAGCACAGAGAGAAGACTGTACTTTTTAAGATTTCAACCCGTAACCAGGAGTATACTATAACGGTTCACACACTCTAAGCGCTCTTACACCATATAAGTTTGAATAGTCGATAGTCGACTGTTCCATGTTTCATAAGATTAAAAATTTAGACGACATAGGTCTCCATCCTAACCCCATCTTCTTTCTAGCTGTTATCGAACCCATTTATTATTTATAGTGCAAAATTTGTAAAGCACTTATCAAAAAATAAAATGATAATCACAGAACAAAAACAATATCGCATCTCATCTATTAAACATCTATTCGATACTGGCCACCAGCAGCTAAGAGAGAGAGAGAGAGAGAGAGAGAGAGAGAGAGAGAGAGAGAAAGAGAGAAACGCACGTCATTATTAAATGCCTCCAGCCGGCATCTTCAAGGATAGATGACTTTGATCGCTGGCTAATAGAGAAATTTTTCTCGTCTAATTTCCATTGCTCCGCTAGTCAGGCGGTTTGGTGGCGGTGGTGGAAAAAAAAAATCAACTAAGAAAAAAGAAAAAAAATGAGAAAAAGTAAAAAGCTATTGGCGACAGGATGGTCTTTCTTCAGAATTTAATCGGGTCCTAGCCGGGCAGCCAGACACTCAAGTTTTTCTTGATAGTTTCCCCCCCCCCCACCCCACCAACGATTGTCTTTTCTTTTTCTTTATACAGAGAACTTTAATGGGGGGGGGGGCGGGGCGATATGCATGTGTGTGTGTGTGTGTGTGTGTGTGTGTGTGTGTTTGTGTGTGTGTGTGTGTGTGTGTGTGAGTGTACTGTGTGCAGGGAAACAAGTGGTGTGTATGTTAGGGGTGGGAGAATATTGGCTGGTCTCCCTAAGATTTAATTCTGGCAAGGGGAGATAAACAATGAGAGTGATACATTCAGTAGAGTTGTGGAACTTTTTTTCTTCAAATAAATGAATGTTTCCTCTAGTAAACTTATCGCAAATGTTTCCTCTAGAATACTCATCACTTATGTGTAGACAAATATGTTTTAGATGTGCAAATGTAGTTTTAGAGACATAAGATATCTGTTTGTATGCTCTAGATATCCAGAACTGTGTATTACAGTTTGTTTTAGCTCAGATACATTCACAGATTAAGGAGAGTCGTATCTTCCCAAATCTAAAAAACATCAAGGTATCTACCTCTCATGTCACGGTATCTGCCCATCATGTCAAGGTATCTGCCTATCATGTCAAGGTATCTGCCTATCATGTCATTTGTCAATGTATCTGCCTATCATGTCAAGGTATCTGCCTATCATTTCATTTGTTAATGTATCTGCCTATCTTGTCAAGGTATCTGCCTATCATGTCAAGATATCTGCCTATCATGTCAAGGTATCTGCCCATCATGTCAAGGTATCTGCCTATCATGTCAAGTATCTGCCCATCATGTCAAGGTATAGGCCTATCATGTCAAGTATCTGCCTTTCATGTCATGGTATCTGCCTATCATGTCAAGGTATCTGCCTATCATGTCAAGGTATCTGCCTATCATGTCAAGGTATCTGCTTATCATGTGTTCAATATTTTGGCCACTATAGAAGAGTTGTTTATTAATTTTGTTATATTAAGTTATTTCGGGAAATTAAAACTAGAATAAAAATTATTGTTCATCATTTGGTATTAGTTGTTCATCATTTGGTATTAGTTTTTCATAATTTGGTATTAGTTACTCATCATTTGGTATTAGTTGTTCATCATTTGGTATTAGTTGTTCATAATTTGGTATTGGTTGTTCACAAATTGGTATTAGTTGTTCATCATTTAGCTGTCAACGAAGTGCCACCTATGGCCAACTGCTCTCTTCAACTCCCAACCTGTTTTACCCACTGACATCAAAGTTGGAAAAACCCAAAATCTGACTGATAACAACTATGGGGGGTTTTACTTGGAACCACACTTGGAAAATTTACATTGAAACACACTTGGAAAATTTACATTGAACCACACTTGGAAAATTTACATTGAACCACACTTGGACGTTCTACATAGAACCACACTTGGAAAATTTACATTGAACCACACTTGGGCGTTTTACTTGGAACCACACTTGGACGTTTTACTTGGAACCACACTTGGACGTTTTACATTGAACCACACTTGGACGTTTTACTTGGAATCACAATTGGACGTTTTACTTGGAACCACACTTGGAAAATTTACATTAAACCACACTTGCACGTTTTACATTGAACCACACTTGGAAAATTTACATTGAACCAGACTTGGACGTTTTACTTGGAACCACACTTGGACGTTTTACATTGAACAACACTTGTACGTTTTACATTGAACCACACTTGTACGTTTTACATTGAACCACACTTGCACGTTTTACATTGAACCACACTTGGAAAATTTACATTGAACCACACTTGGACGTTTTACTTGGAACCACACTTGGACGTTTTACATTGAACCACACTTGTACGTTTTACATTGAACCACACTTGGACGTTCTACAATGAACCACACTTGGAGTTCTACATTGAACCACACTTAGACGTTTTACATTGAACCACACTTGGACGTTTTACTTGAAACCACACTTGGAAATTTTACTTGGAAACACATTCTTTGTGAATCTACACTAAAGCCTGTCATACTCCACGCTTTAATTAACTTGCTCTGTCTGGAGTTGTGTATTCTTGATGACAATCTATATTTTGGAAAGTTTGACTTCATTAATTAACATCTTGTTGACAGCGAATAAAATGATTTTTTAATGTTTAAATAATACGGGAGGGGGGGGGGAGGACACAGAGAGATTAAGTCGTTAGGAACAGAGCCGGTCCACTATCTTAGAACGGAGCCGGTCCACTATCTTAGAACGGAGCCGGTCCACTATCTTAGAACGGAGCCGGTCCACTATCTTAGAACGGAGCCGGTCCACTATCTTAGAACGGAGCCGGTCCACTATCTTAGAACGGAGCCGGTCCACTATCTTAGAACGGAGCCGGTCCACTATCTTAGAACGGAGCCGGTCCACTATCTTAGAACGGAGCCGGTCCACTATCTTAGAACGGAGCCGGTCCACTATCTTAGAACGGAGCCGGTCCACTATCTTAGAACGGAGCCGGTCCACTATCTTAGAACGGAGCCGGTCCACTATCTTAGAACGGAGCCGGTCCACTATCTTAGAACGGAGCCGGTCCACTATCTTAGAACGGAGCCGGTCCACTATCTTAGAACGGAGCCGGTCCACTATCTTAGAACGGAGCCGGTCCACTATCTTAGAACGGAGCCGGTCCACTATCTTAGAACGGAGCCGGTCCACTATCTTAGAACGGAGCCGGTCCACTATCTTAGAACGGAGCCGGTCCACTATCTTAGAACGGAGCCGGTCCACTATCTTAGAACGGAGCCGGTCCACTATCTTAGAACGGAGCCGGTCCACTATCTTAGAACGGAGCCGGTCCACTATCTTAGAACGGAGCCGGTCCACTATCTTAGAACGGAGCCGGTCCACTATCTTAGAACGGAGCCGGTCCACTATCTTAGAACGGAGCCGGTCCACTATCTTAGAACGGAGCCGGTCCACTATCTTAGAACGGAGCCGGTCCACTATCTTAGAACGGAGCCGGTCCACTATCTTAGAACGGAGCCGGTCCACTATCTTAGAACGGAGCCGGTCCACTATCTTAGAACGGAGCCGGTCCACTATCTTAGAACGGAGCCGGTCCACTATCTTAGAACGGAGCCGGTCCACTATCTTAGAACGGAGCCGGTCCACTATCTTAGAACGGAGCCGGTCCACTATCTTAGAACGGAGCCGGTCCACTATCTTAGAACGGAGCCGGTCCACTATCTTAGAACGGAGCCGGTCCACTATCTTAGAACGGAGCCGGTCCACTATCTTAGAACGGAGCCGGTCCACTATCTTAGAACGGAGCCGGTCCACTATCTTAGAACGGAGCCGGTCCACTATCTTAGAACGGAGCCGGTCCACTATCCTAGAACAGAGCCGGTCCACAATCTTGCAAGAGAGGTGATCGAGATTAAAAAATCTACAGAGTGCAGAAGTAAAGAAGATTTAAATGAACGTGAAAATATTTTTTGTGTGTATGTGAAATGTAGAGAAAAAGTAAACATTTTGGTGGTAACATAAATAATGATATATACCCTGATTATAGTAATGGTGTTGCTACATGTTGTGAATAGTTTCTATACATTGCATAAGTATAAAATAATTGCATGGTTACCTGACTATTGTGTATGGGTGAGGGGTAATTTTTCACCTTTATATTTAAAGTCTTACAGTGTCGAAACTTTTAAAGTGTTTCCCGGGTATAGTGGGTTAAGATTTAGTGGGGTAAAGCATAGTGGGTTAAGATTTAGTGGGGTAAGGCGTAGTGGGGTAAGACGTAGTGGAGTAAGACGTAGTGGGGTAAGACGTAATGGGGTAAGGCATAGTGGGGTAAAACGTAGTTGGGTAAGGCGTAGTGGGGTAAGGCGTAGTGGGGTAAGACGTAGTAGGGTAAGACGTAATGGGGTAAGGCATAGTGGGGTAAGACGTAGTTGGGTAAGGCGTAGTGGGGTAAGACGTAGTGGGGTAAGACGTAGTGGGGTAAGACGTAGTGGAGTAAGACGTAGTGGGGTAAGGCGTAGTGGGGTAAGACGTAGTGGGGTAAGGCGTAGTGGGGTAAGGCGTAGTGGGGTAAGACGTAGTGGGGTAAGACGTAGTGGGGTAAGGCGTAGTGGGGTAAGACGTAGTGGGGTAAGACGTAGTGGGGTAAGGCGTAGTGGGGTAAGACGTAGTGGGGTAAAGCGTAGTGGGATAAGGCGTAGTGGAATAAGGCGTAGTGTGGTAAGGCGTAGTGGGGTAAGGCGTAGTGGGGTAAGGCGTAGTGGGGTAAGGCGTAATGGGGTAAGGCGTAGTGGAGTAAGGCGTAGTGTGGTAAGGCGTAGTGGGGTAAGACGTAGTGGGGTAAGGCGTAGTGTGGTAAGGCGTAGTGAGGTAAGACGTAGTGGGTTAAGGCTTAGTGGGGTAAGGCGTAGCCAAGAGTGGTTCATGAGGGCCCCTCTAGGCTGCTAATCATTTCCTAGACACATGTGTTGATCTTGTGTTCCATGGATGTGTTGATCTTGTGCTCCATGGATGAGTTGATCTTGTGTTCCATGGAGGAGATACAATGGGGCAATTTGATTTTTCAGGGGGGCAATTCGAAAATGGACTCGATACGAGTTTTACCCTTTCGCTCCGGGCCATTTAACCCTTTGGGCACTATTGTCGCCGTTCGTCGCCTCTACAGATTGGCAACTATAGTCGCCGCGCGTCGCCGATTTTGGGTTGTTTTATTGCCGATAGTGCTATACGTTTTTAATTGCTTATTTTAAGCTTTTGAATCTCTGAACAAACAACATAGAGAGCGATAGTTATTCTATTTTATTCCATAGTAAAATGAGTGGTGCAAGCAAGAAAAAAAAACTCGTCAATATTCAGAGGACTATTTAAAATTTGGATTCATATCCGTTGTCCACGATGCGCGGATGCCTTTTTGTCTTTTATGCCAGCAATGCTTGACCAACGAATCAATGAAACGAGGTCGTCTTGAGGCACATTCGAAGGCAAAACATAGTGCTCATATTAATTCAGATTTGAATTACTTTAAAACTTTAAAGACAAATTTTGAAAAGAGAACAACATTAAAGTTCCTATTTACTGCTCATACTTCAACTACTAATCCGTGTTCTTGAGGCTAGTTATCAAATTTCTTTATTCATCGCAAAAACTGGAAAAAATCATACTATAGGAGAGAATTTAATAAAACCGTCAATATCAGCATTTCTTAAAACGGTACTTCAAAAAGATGACAAAGATGTAAAAGCTATGCCACTCAGTAACAATACTGTTAGCAGAAAAAATAGATGAAATGAGTGAAGATATTGAAAAACAACTTGTTGAAAAGTTGAAAACAACACATTTCTCAGTGCAAATGGATGAATCAACTTTGAGAGACAATGAGGCAGTATTAATAACTTACGTAAGATATATTGATAAAGAGAATTTTTCTGAAGAAATGTTGTTCTGTAAAAGATTAGAAAGCACCACTACCGCCAAAGATGTATATAATCAGCTGAAAAACTACTTAGATGTCAATGATATACCGATAAAAAATATAACATCGTGTGCTGCAGATGGTGCTCCTAATATGATGGGCAAAAAAAAAAGGGTTGCTTAAAATTGATGAAAAATGAGAATCCAGAAATGATTCTTGTGCATTGTGTTATTCATAGGGAAAACTGGTAGCTAAAAACATCTCGCCTGGTCTTAATGAAGTACTACATTCAGTAATAAAGTGTGTTAATGCTAATAAAACTAATGCCAAAAGTGAGCGTCTCTTCAAATTATTTTGTGAAGTAAGATGGCTATCAAAAGGGAACTGTTTGAAAAGATTATGCAATTGTTTGATACTCTTAGTGATTTTTTTAGCGACAAACCTGAAATGAAGTATCTGTTAACAATCGATGGTAAAGCATTTGTGAGTTATTTAGCCGATATCTTTGAAAAATTAAATATATTAAATAAACAACTTCAATGAACAAATAAAACACTTGTCGATGCAAAAGCGAAGATATTTGGTTTCATTACTCTTATTGAGTTATGTCAGAAACAAATAAACAACAAAAACTTTGAACAGTTTCATTGGCTCCAAAGATGTCAAGTAACTCATACCGCTTTACTTGTTATTGTCAATCATCTGAATATTTTATCGACTGATTTTAAAGAAAGATTTTCTGACTTAAAACAAATTGATTTTCCAACATGGATGATGCAGCCAATGTTAGTGGATTTGTATGATATATCAAATATGCAGTATCAAGAAGAACTCGCAGAATTGCAAATTGATGAGTCAGTTAAAACTTTATTTATTATAAAAGGTACGATGGCATGACTTTGTGAGGAAACAGAAATCAAATACCCAAATTTAACCAAATGTGCAAGAAAACTATTGCTACCATTTCCACCTTCATATCTAGCTGAATGTGGATTTAGTGCTGTAAATGATTTACTGTTAAAAAAAAGAAGTCGGCTGGATATAACACGACGCGGAGACTTGAGACTGAAGCTAACCAAATTGGAACCTAATTTAAAAGCTCTGTGCAGCATGCATCAAACGCAAGGATATAACTAAACTGGAATAATAAATTAATATAGAAATATGTTTATTTAATTTTTTTTGTTTTTGAATTTCAGTTTAACATTATATTTTTTGAAAATTTACTTATTGTTTTTCGTTAACAAGTTCCTAGTGAATTCTTCCTAGAACCTATTATTTAAGTTTCTCAAGTGAACAATCAATCAATCAATTTTTTGATATTGAAAATTATGCATTTTACATGGGGGGCATAATAATTTGAGAAAGGCTAAGGTGGGGCACGACATGAAAAAGTTTGGGAAACACTGCTCTAGAGCACTGAGCCCAACAGAGACGAGGCGTGTTTCCGGTTATAGTCCTATTTATAGAAAATGCTACATAATGGTACTGTGTTTATTGAATATAGTTAGCATAGTCATTCATAATAAACTGACTACAAGTTTAAACATATATAACTTTCATTTACAGTTATACCGTATATGTTTTTAGTCTAATAGTTTGTACAAATATATAAATCTATGTTCGTTTGTGATTTGTATATAGCATAATAACTTCCATACATTTTTCTCTAAGAGTTATGACCGGCAACACTCACGCCTCGCCCCTGGAGCCCAAGTACCCGAAGCTCTCCACCTCTTCCAGTCTTTCCCCATCTATGGTCAATGGTGCTTTGTATCATTGTAAGTTGAATATCTCACGTATGAATACTGCCATTTTTAAATAGACCAATTTCTTCTAGAAGTAATTGTTCTTTATTAGATTGTAAAAGTAGTAAGTCATTGATTGATTGTAAAAGTAGTAAGTCATTGATTGATTGTAAAAGTAGTAAGTCCATGATTGATTGTAAAAGTAGTAAGTCATTGATTGATTGTAAAAGTAGTAAGTCATTGATTGATTGTAAAAGTAGTAAGTCCTTGATTGATTGTAAAAGTAGTAAGTCCTTGATTGATTGTAAAAGTAGTAAGTCCTTGATTGATTGTAAAAGTAGTAAGTCCTTGATTGATTGTAAAAGTAGTAAGTCATTGATTGATTGTAAAAGTAGTAAGTCATTGATTGATTGTAAAAGTAGTAAGTCCTTGATAGATTGTAAAAGTAGTAAGTCATTGATTGATTGTAAAAGTAGTAAGTCCTTGATTGATTGTAAAAGTAGTAAGTCATTGATTGATTGTAAAAGTAGTAAGTCCTTGATTGCATCCAAAAAGGTTTATTTTATTTTTAGAAAAAAGCGTGATAATACGTTATACTATTGGTACTTTAAATCATACGTTATACTATTGGTACTTTAAATCAGTTTGAAATAAATATTTCCAAAAGAACATACCTCTAAACATGAAAAAAATCAATGTTAAAATATTTCTTAAGTATACATTCTAAGCAAGTTTGATGACTTTTTTGCAGTTGTTTGGATCATACATGATCAATGGAGCTACTCCATTTATTTGGGCCATCCATGGTCATTGGAGCGACTGTGGTTGTTCGGGCCATACAAGGTCAATGGAGCTACTCCATTTATTTGGGGCCATACATGGTCATTGTAGCTGCACGAGTTATTTGTAGCCATCCATGTTTGTAGAAGCTACAACATTTGTTTGGGTCATCCATGGTCATCGCGGTTACTCCAGTATTTGTAGCCATCCATGTTTGTA
>JAGDYQ010000043.1:1917567-1925067 GCA_021962125.1 Bulinus truncatus | reverse complement strand
TCCTCTAGATCAGTGGGCCACAACATTTTTCTCGCCACGACCGGTCAGCGTTTGATAATTTCACCGCGGCCCACTGGAGAAGGGAGGGGGGGTGGGTCGTTGACAGTTTCTTGTAAATGGAAGGTCGTACAATCACGGTATAAATAAATAAAAAAGAAAATAATTTAATTTTTCTCGGTCCGCGGCCAGAAGGTTGTGGACCACTGCTCTAGATAATGTAGACACAACCAAATAAAGCGCCATCTAAACCATTGGAGCCAATGGCACACCTGATGAAGTACATCTTACTTAACTGGGGGCCTGAAGAACGACTAAGAATAGTTACAGTGGATGTTGTTTATTTATCACTTCAGATGGTGTTGCGCCTGTGATGACTGAATGTAGACATGAGCAAACTACTTTTGCCCGTGGGTGAAGTCCACCCCGTCAGATTGTTGGATCCGGCCCCGGGGCTCCTCTCATCACATCACTGACGTTGATATTTAAATTATTTTATTTCACCGAAACACTCCATCCATCGCCTCTTGATCCGTCTCGTCCCAATGTGGCCCGCGGTTCAAAATGTTTGCCCACCCTTGGTATGTACCGTTCTGATGGTATTGCACCTTTGATGGTGGGGGGGGGGGGTCGCCCATTTCTAGAGAGTTGCGTTTATTGTGGTGTCACCATTCAAAATGTTTAACTTAATGTATTTTTAAAATGCTGTTACGCCTCTGTGGATAGTATTATTCCCCCCGCCCCCAATTTCGACTACGTAATTAGATTGTGAAAAACAAAAAACAAACAAATTCTCTGCCTGTACTCTTTCTTTTAATGCCAATTCACAAATTTACCGTGCAGCAGACACTTTCAACAAATAAAATGCGATCGTTGTGTATTTTCCGTTTAATTTCGGCAGGTTATCTACGGTTTATTTCTGTCAAGTGGGCGCGGCTCCGCTACAAGCTCCGCCAGAATGGACTTGAGTCGTGCCACTTCTCCGCGCTCATTACGCGCTCTCATTGCGTTCCTGATACCTACCACCGTACTCCTGGTGCAGTCTTGACGGTCTGGATGGGGGAGGTGCCCACGTGAGGGTTGGACAACTCCAAGAGTCCAACTGATAATCAACTCACCAATCAGCACTACACCTTCCTAGCCCTCCCCCCCATCAAACACCACCCCATACACACCCCCCCACACACACCCCTGCACCCGTCATTGTTTTAAGAGATTCAAGCCGCTTAAAATATCGCGCGCGGGGGCTTAACCAGACTCTCTCACGTTTACACCCCTCTCTCCCATCCATTGCTCCCCCCCCCCCCAACCCTTCCATCCCAAATACCGCGCGGCGAGTGAGACAGTTTAAGCATCATTGAATCCTTAATAGATTCATCCGGTAAAATTTAAAGCTACCTCCCCACCTCCCTCCCTTTCCCCGGGTCCATCTCCGCACGGCGTCCTCACCCCCCCCCCACCTCCGCTCAGAACATGACCATGATTTAGCCCTCTCATCTAATCATCAGCTATTAAATGGTGGGGGGTGGTTCGATGTGAGGGAGACACTTGCAGCATTGATTGGTCGACTACACCAACTCTACAGATACATCCTCTCACTCACCCCATAGTGCAACTTGTTCATACTCACAGACCATTGTGTTCAAAGTCTTGTTTCCTTGGATTCGCTTTCATTAGTATTTTTTTTTAAGCTTTTAATTTTCTACTTGGATACATAACAGATTCAGTCATAAGAGTTCAGCGTTCAGTGAGTTTCGACTCACTCACGGAGGCGGTAAGTATTTTAACTGTTCTCTTCGATAACAGTATATCTAAATCTTGAACCAGATAGTGATTTGATTCTTGAACCAGATAGTGATTTGATTCTTGAACCAGATAGTGATTTGATTCTTGAACCAGATAGGGATTTGATTCGCCTATCTTCATTGAATTATTATGACAAGAAATGTTAGCTTAATTTTCTTCAAAATAAACTTCTTTCACATTTTCTAAAATGTGTTGCCTAAAAAAATTGTAACAGCTAAAAAACACGTTTCAGCTTTCATCTCATAACTCTGTTTACATATTAACTCTGAGCACATATTAACTCTGTTTACATATTAACTCTGAGCACATAATAACTCTGTTTACATATTAACTCTGAGCACATAATAACCCTGTTTACATATTAACTCTGAGCACATAATAACCCTGTTTACATATTAACTCTGAGCACATAATAACTCTGTTGAATATATTGTAAACAAAGGAAATGTCCATGTCGAGTCAATAGAGACATTCATGTCATCTCAACATTGAGTCCATGAACGCACACATATAAAAATAGAAATTCGAGGCTAAATACCAATCCAACACCATCACAAAGTCAAGGTTGGCATGTGTAGAAACATATGAGCTTCATTCAGTAATTTATCAATAGTTTTAATGCTGTCAAACAATAATACATAATATTGAATTGAATCTATTCTTTACCATACAGAATTTCATGAGTACACAATCAAGTATAATTACTGCGATAAGCTTGAAGTAATAGTTTTACTTCGTGTTATTTATTGTGTAATCTTTATGTGTGTATATGAGATCATCTGTGATGTTGCAGCAACCATTATATACCAACACAGCACTCATTATATACTGACACAGCACCCATTATATACCGACACAACACCCATTATATACCGACACAGCACCCATTATATACCGACACAGCACTCATTATATATCGACACAGCACCCATTATATACCGACACAGCACTCATTATATACCGACACAGCACTCATTATATACCAACACAGCACCCATTATATACCGACACAGCACCCATTATATACCGACACAGCACGCATTATATACCGACACAGCACCCATTATATACCGACACAGCACCCATTATATACCGACACAGCAACCATTATATCCGAGACTTTGTTTACGACAACCACGCCTTGTTTGTATTTTGATATGAATTATTTTTGTCAACTTTTTGTATTGAAGATGAAAATCAAATGAAATGTCTCAATAATGATCTAAGCTTTAGTCTACCACAGAATTGTCAGAGGCTTAGTAAACGGTGGTTAATACTGAGGTCGGTATACCTATGACAAATTATATACCGCTAAAATAATCCGTAAACCAACTTCCTCATTATAACATTCTATATTACAATACAGTAACCTTCCCCACCCCATCCCCGTTTGTTTTGTACCACGTGAGATCCCCGCCCACGCTCTTATTTACATTTTTATTGATTTTTTCCCTTTAAATAAAGTCACCCAATCCGCTACCTGTTTAATGGCTTATTACAACAAATATAAACACAACATATATAAACACAACATATATAAACACAACAAATATAAATACAACATATATAAACACAACAAATATAAACACAACAAATATAAACACAACAAATATAAACACAACATATATAAACACAACATATATAAACACAACATATATAAACACAACATATATAAACACAACATAAATAAACACAACATATATAAACACAACAAATATAAACACAACATATATAAACACAACATATATAAACACAACATATATAAACATAACATATATAAACACAACATATATTTTTATCCTTGTCTATTCTCTGACCGCACCCACCTCTCTTAATTTTGTTAAACGTTGAAAATAGATTCAAGTAATAAACGAAATCAACACAAGCCGATGTTAGGTATGTATCTACCTACCAACATTGTAACACCGTGTGTATCTATCTACCTACCAACATAGTTACCCCGTGTGTACCTACCAACATAGTTACCCCGTGTGTATCTACCTAACAACAGTTACACCGTGTGTATCTACCTACCAACATAGTAACACCGTGTGTATCTATGCTACACCAAATGTATCTTTCTTTGTACCATATCTACCTATTAACACTGTAGGTATTAGCAGCTAAGAATCGATAACTCATTGTAAGTGTTGACTTAGCTAGTGACTGTTAAGTAGTGAGCTCGATGGACATGCCTCAGGCTACGGGTTCGAGTCACTATTGCGCAAGTTATCTCCATTCTTCATTGAACTTCTCTGACCAGGGAAGTCTGCCCCAAACTCTCATCAGGAGCCACGAGGTTTCGTAGATTTGGAAATGTATTTGTATTCATTTATTTTGTTGCAATGATTCTGGACATTTATTTTGCTGCAACGAATCTGGACAATTATTTTGTTGCAACGAATCTTGACAATTATTTTGTTGCAACGAAACTGGACAATTATTTTGTTGCAACGAATCTGGACAATTATTTTTTGCAACGAATCTGGACAATTATTTTGTTGCAATGAATCTGGACATTTATTTTGTTGCAACGAATCTGGACATTTACTAGGCGGAAAGGGAAACTTGTCCACAATAGTTAAAGTTTGTAAGAGACCCATGATTCTCAGCCTGGGGCAACATACGCCCATTTAAAATAATTTTGGCTTTTATAATAGAAGCTTAGAATAGTATTGTGCAGCCTTTTACATCAATCACATTTAACAAAAAAAAAAAAAATAATTGCACTGCACCGAGACTCACACAGTGTGTCATCTCATTATTTCAAACCTCCCACACTTAGCACTCACACACAGACACACATTTAGTATGGATGGTGTCAGATATCACTATTATCAAAGTGACGTACGAATAACAGTGCTATTGCGTTTACTGTAAGATTTTCTAAGAAAGTTAAAACAAAATAGCTCATCGGCCTCTTTAATTGTTTGCTTGGTTTCACTCACTACCAAACTTCCCAAAACAGAAGTGCGGTACGATTACACAATTGCGTCTTTACTTTTCTCAAGGGAGGAACACTGTTCAATATCCAAATCTTTGCAGTCACGATCTTCGAATACTTACTTGCTTTGTCACACTTAGAGATCTGTGAAACGTGTGAAACTGCTTTTTCATACACGATGCATTTAAATATCACTGACACTCATCAACAAGATCTCTTCAATCTCAAACCTGTACCACACGACGACTTATTAAATATAAATACGTTGAATCAGAATATAGTCAGTACACGTTTCTTGATTTCTTTTAAATCTATACGGCTATTGATACAAGGGTTGTATTCTTTCTGAATATGGCTATTGATACGAGGGTTGTATTCTTTATCAATATGGCTATTGATACAAGGATTGTATTCTTTCTGAATATGGCTATTGATACAAGGGTTGTATTCTTTCTGAATATGGCTATTGATACAAGGGTTGTATTTTTTCTGAATATGGCTATTGATACAAGGGTTGTATTCTTTATCAATATGGCTGTTGTTATAACTGTTGTATCATTTATTAATTGTATGGACTTGGTATCAGGTTGTTATAGAAAAAAAGGGATAACATTTAAATTGCGGCCTGTGATGCTGTTGGTTTTAGTGGCCTTAGGCTGTCAACAGCTGCCAGTCTCTGCTCTAACGTGTATAGAACCGTTGTTATGTCCATGCATCAGTTGGAATAGTTTGTATGACTACCATGAATGTCGATTGAATCCTACCTGGGATGCGGTCGCAAGCTAATAACTTTCAACTTATTAGTCATTCACTTACCATTTTTTTCACTATTTTCACAAGAGCATTGAAAAAAAAAGAGCAATAATCATTCAAACAAAATGGCCGGATGAATATTCTGTGGGTGTTTTCTTCAATCTATTGTGTAGACCGAAACGTTCGCTTATTGCTGATCGAGAAACTTTTTTAAAAAAACCTACAATAATAAAGGACAAAACAAAAACAACATGTTTACAATTATTGTTTTGTCGAAATTATCCTCGTTTAAAGAAATACGAGGATTTGGAAAAATACGAATCTAATATTGTCCAAAGACGCAATGTTTATGAACATGTTTTAAAGACAGATCATGCAGTTCAAGCAACATTCAACAGTGAGATGTAGGAAAATATTTATGTAATATTACTGAATGTTGCAATGTATTTTTAATTAACTAACATAAGATGAGATTTTCTCATTGGACGAATACATATATCAATATGTTTGTTTTATGGTTTAATCAAAGTTTGTATTTTTATTGATTTCTATTTATCTCGTTACGTTCTTCCTTACCTTTTGTTTTGGTATATTTTGTCTCTAATTACGCCTGTGGTTTAGGCGGTTTGACTAGTAAATCAAAATAATGTCGTATGTTTAAATAAATCAGAGAAAGGTAGAAAGGGGGAGAGGGGGGTATTATCAAATCCCGCCCGTCATGCAGTTTCTAGAAATATTTAAATATAAATAAATTTTATACATTTTTTTTTAATTGTCTTTTATAGTTTTTTCATAAGCGTGTGACTCACAAATCAGCTAAAACGCCACCTATAGTATACGACTTACCCTTAGCAAGTTTAATAGTAAACTAAAGCATCTAAATATGAAACCAATCTACAACTCGACCATCAGATACGACTTACAATGAACTAATTCAATATAGAGCTAAGCCTCTATCCAACAGGGGTAACTCATCATCAGATACGACTTACAATGAACTAATTCAATATAGAGCTAAGCCTCTATCCACCAGAAATCTCCATCAGATACGACTTTACAATGAACTAATTCAATATAGAGCTAAGCCTCTATCCACCAGGGGTAACTCATCATCAGATACGACTTACAATGAACTAATTCAATATAGAGCTAAGCCTCTATCCACCAGGGGTAACTCATCATCAGATACGACTTACAATGAACTAATTCAATATAGAGCTAAGCCTCTATCCACCAGGGGTAACTCATCATCAGATATGACTTACAAGTGACTTACAACCAACTATGTATTAAAAATTAACCTCAACCTCTAAATATTTAACCAAACTAATTGGTACTTCATAAATTATTGGCTAACTCACTAATCAGACAATTTAACAATCTGCTTCTTCATCACTAAACTGACTCTGTTAGCAACCCAGTCATCAAGCTAACTCTGCTAGCGTTTCAATCAGCTAAGTCAATCAGTCCATTCCCTATTGACCATCTCGCCGATCGTCTTACAAATCAATCGTATATCCAACCAAGATTGATTTCTGTTAATTACATTACAAACAATAAACTTTTAATGACTTAATTGTGTATATAAATGTCGTGTATATAAATGCCGTGTATATAAATGTGTATATAAATGTCGTGTATATAAATGTCTTTTATGAAACAATACTTTGAAGCCAATTAAAAAAAATAAAATTAGTAGATTAACAGATTACACTCGAAGTTCGACTGTCGCATTGGCAAAATATCAAAGAAAAAAAACAGAGGCAAATAATAAAAAGGCTTTTATGTAATGCATTACATATATTACATACATATAAATATATTACATACATATAAATATATTACATACATATAAATATATTACATACATATAAATATATTACATACATATAAAAATATTACATACATACATATATATTACATACATATAAATATATTACATACATATATATATATTACATACATATAAATATATTACATACATATATATTACATACATA
>JAGDYQ010000043.1:1780153-1917067 GCA_021962125.1 Bulinus truncatus | reverse complement strand
TTGCCACAGATGGTGAGTGCAGTAGTTGTAGTCATGGACAAGATAGTGAGATTACTAGGGATGTAGTCATTATTGACAAGACGGCATGCAGAAGATGTAGTCATTGACAAGATGGTGTTAGTGTAGTAGATGTATCTACTGACACAGATGGTAAGTGTAGAAGATGCAGTCATTGACAAGATCGTGAGTGTGCATATGTAGTAATTGATATACAGATGGTGAGTGTAGTAGATGCATTCATTGACACAGATGCAGGGGCGCAGTAGATGTAGTCACGACAAGATCGTGAGTGTAGTATATGTAGTAATTGACACAGATGGTGAGCGCGTAGCAGATGTAGTCATTGACACAGCTGGTGAGTGTTGCAGATTGTTATTAATAAGATGGTAAGTGCAAGATGCATGCGTTACGTCACGACACAGATGGTGGTAGGATGCAGCGTCACGACATGATGGCAGATGTAAGTGATGCCACAGTCATTGGACACGGGACATATGAGTGGAAATGATAGATTACACAGACGGTATGTAATAGATGAACACGACACACAATGTGTGGTGATGTAGTCATTGACACAGATGGTGAGTGTAGTAGATGTAGTCATTGACACAGATGGTGAGTGTAGTGGGATGCAGTCATTGACACAGATGGTGAGTGGTAGATGCAGTCATTGACAAAATGGTGAGTAAAGTAGAGGATGTAGTCATTGACAATGATGGTGAGTGTAGATTTTAGTCATTGACACAGGATGGGGTTAGTGTAGTAGATGTAGTCATTGACACAGATGGAGTGGCAGATGTAGTCATTGACACAGATGGTTAGTGTAGCAGATGCAGTCATTGACACAGATGGTGAGTGTAGTAGATGCAGTCATTGACACAGATGGTAGTGTAGTACATGTAGTCATTAACAAGATGGTGAGTAAAGTAGATGTAGCCATTGACAAGATGGTGAGTGTAGTAGATGTAGTCAGCTGATTATAGACAGAGTGGGAGAGAGATGTAAGTCATTGACACAGATAAAATGAGTGTAGTAGATGTAGTCATTGACAAGATGGTGAGATTGCAGATGTAGTCATTGACACAGATGGTGAGTGTAGTAGATGTAACATTGAGAATATGGTGAGATTAATAGATGTAGTCATTGACAAGATGGTGAGTGTAGAAGATGTTGTCATTGCCGATAAGAGTAGTAGAGATGTAGTCATTGACACAGATGGTGAGTGTAGTAGATGTAGTCATTGAGAAGATGGTGAGTGTAGTAGATGTATCATTGACAAGATGATGAGTGAAGATAAAGTCGGCTGACAAGATTTGTGTAAGTGTAGTAGACAGGGTCACTGACAAGAGCAGAGTGTGTAGATATATTGTTTAGTTACAGATGGTGAGTGTGGGTAGCTGTAGTCATGACAGATAGTGAGATTACTAGATGTAGTCATTAACAAGATGGTGAGTGCAGAGATGGAAGTCATTGACAAGATGGTGAGTGTAGTAGATGTATTCATTAGAGTCATTGACAAGATCGTGAGTGTAGTATATGTAGTAATTGACACAGATGGTGAGTGCAGATGTATTCATCGGACACAGATGGTAAGTGTAGTAGATGTAGTCATTGACAAGATCGTGAGTGGGCATATGTAGTAATTGACACAGATGGTGAGTGTAGATGTAGTCATTGACACAGCTGGTGGGCAAGCAAAGAAGAGTTGATTAAGATGGTATGCATAGATGTTGTCATTGACACAGATGGTAAGTGTAGTAGATGCAGTCATTGACACAGATGGTGAGTGCAGTACATGTAGTCATTGACACAGATGGTGAGTGTAGGATGTAGTCATTGACAAGATGGTAAGTGTAATAGATGCTGTCATTGACACAGATGGTAAGTGTAGCAGATGTAGTCATTGACACAGATGGTGAGTGCAGTAGATGTAGTCATATTGATGACAGATGGTGAGTGTAGTAGATGTAGTCATTAGATTACAGATGGTGAGTGTAGTAGATGCAGTCATTGACAAATGGTGAGTAAGTAGATGTAGTTATTGACACTGATGGTGAGTGTAGTAGATTTAGTCATTGACACAGATGGTTAGTAGTAGATGTAGTCACGCTGTAGTAGATGTAGTCATTGACACAGATGGTTAGTGTAGTAGATGTAGTCATTGACACAGATGGAGTGTAGTAGATGTAGTCATTGACATTGATGGGTGAGTGTAGTACAGTCATTAATCAAGATGTGAGTAGTGCAGATGTAGTCATTGACAAGATGGTGTAGATTATTGATTACAGATGGTGAGTGTAGTAGATGTAGTCACACAGATGTCGAGTGTAGATGTAGTCATTGACAAAGATGGTGAGTATTAGTAGGATGCAGTCACTGACACAGATGGTGAATGTAGTAGATGTAGTCATTGAGAAGATGGTGGCGAAGTAGATGTAATCATTGAAAAGATATCGAATGTAGAAGATGTCATTGACAAGATGGTGAGTGTAGTAGATGTAGTCATTGACAAGATAGTGAGATTAGTAGATGTCATTGACAAGATGGTATGGGATAAGTCATTGACAAGATGGTGAGTGCAGATGTAGTCAATGTGCAGTAGATGTAGTCATTGACACAGATGGTTAGCCTAGTAGATGTAGTCATTGACACAGATGGTGAGTGTAGTAGATGTAGTCATTGACACAGATGGTGAGTGTAGTAGATAGTCATTGATCACAGATGGTGAGCAGTAGATGTAGTCATTGAGAAGATGGTGAGTGTAGATGTAATCATTGACAAGATATGAGTGTAGAAGATAGTCATTGACAAGATGGTGAGTGGCAGATGTAGTCAACAAAGTGTAGTAGATATCATTGCCACAGATGGTGAAGGCAGGTCATTCGACAAGATAGTGAGATTAGTAGATGTAGTCATTGACAAGACAGGTGTAGTAGATGTAGTCATTGACAAGATGGTGAGTAAGTAGATGTAGTCATTGACAAGATGCAGGAGGTAGAAGATGTAGTCATTGACAAGATGGTGAGTGCAGTAGATGTAGTCACTGAGACAGAGTGCAGATGTAGTCATTAACAAGATGGTGAGTGCAGATGTAGTCATTGACAAGATGGTGAGTGTAGTAGATGAAGTCATTGACAAGATGAAAGAGTGCAGTAGATAAATAGTTATTTGGGTGAGCGTAGTAGATGTAGTCATTGACAAGATGGTGAGATTAGTAGATGTAGTCATTGACAAGATGCAGGAGTGTAGAAGATGTTGTCATTGACAAGATGGTATGTAGGATGTAGTCACAGATGGTGAGTGCAGTAGATGTAGTTTGTTGAGAAGATGGTGAGTGTAGTAGATGTAATCATTGACAAGATGATGAGTGTAGAAGATGAAATACGATTAAGATGAAAAAGGGAGGAGATATATAGTCATTGACAAGAAGAGATTATAGATGCAATCATTGACAAGATGAATGAGTGTAGCAGATGCAGTCATTTTTGATGCAAGATAGTGGGGGGATGTAGTTCATTGTTACAAGATGGTAAGTGTAGTATGGATGTAGTCATTGACAAGATGGTGAGTAAAGTAGATGTAGTCATTGACAAGATGGTGAGTGTAGTAGATGCAGTCACTGACACAGATGGTGAGTGTTGTAGATGTTGTCATTGACAAGATGGTGAGTGCAGGGTTGTAGTCATTGACACAGATGGCTAGTGTATATGTCGGCTGACACAGAGCGGTTAAGTTTAGCAGATGTAGTCATTGATTACAGATAGAGTGTAGTAGATGTAGTCATTGACACAGATGGTGAGTGTAGGAGATGAAGTCATGGATGACACAGGATAGAAATGTGTGAAGTTAGATGTAGTCATTGAGAAGATTTTTGAGTGTAGTAGATGTAATCATTGACAAGATGGTGACTGGAAGATGTAGTCATTGACAAGATGCATGAGTGTATTGTAGGATGTAGCCGCCAACAAAGATAGTGAGTGTAGTAGATGAAGTAGTCATTGCCACAGATGGTGAGTGTAGTAGATGTAGTCATTGACAAGATAGTGAGATTAGTGGATGTAGTCATTGACAAGATGGTATGTAGTAGATGTAGTCATTGACAAGATGGTGAGTGGGATGTAGTCATTGATAAGATGGTGAGTGTAGAAGATGGGAAATGGTTGACAAGATGGTGAGCGGTAGATGCAGTCAATACAGATGGTGAGTGTAGTAGATGTAGTCATTGACACAGATGGTGAGTGTAGTAGGGATGTAGTCATTGACACAGATGGTGAGTGTAGTAGATGTAGTCATTGACAAGAGCACGGTGAGTGTAGTAGATGTAGCTCATTGACATGATGGTGAGTGGGGGATGGGGTCATTGACAAGATGGTGAGATTAGTAGATGTAGTCATTGACAAGATGGTGATTTGATTAGTAGATGTAGTCGTTGATTAAGATGCTTTTTAAGGAGGTGCTGTCATTGACAAGATGGTGAGTGGGGATGGGAAGTCACGTCATTGCATTTTGGTGAGGGCAGTAGATGTAGTCATTGAGAAGATGGTGAGGTAGTAGATGTAATTATTGACAAGATGATGAGTGAAGACGAAATAGCTTGACAAGATGGTGAGTGTAGTTGATGTAGTCATTGACAAGATGGTGAGTGTAGTAGATATATTCTTTGCCACAGATGGTGAGTGTAGTAGCTGTAGTCATGGACAAGATAGTGAGTTTTTTTGACGTTCTTTGTGACAAGATGGTGAGGCAGAAGATGTAGTTATTGACAAGATGGTGAGTGTAGTAGATGTATTCATTTGACATTGATGGTAGTGTAGGTAATGTAGTCATTGACAAGATCGTGAGTGTAGTATATGTAGTAATTGACACAGATGGTGAGTGTAGTAGATGTATTTATTGACACAGATGGTGCGTACGGTTTTATTGATACACTGTTAGTGTAGTACTTGTAGTAATTGACACAGATGGTGAGTGTAGTAGATGTAGTCATTGACACAGCTGGTGAGTGTTGTAGATGTTGTTATTGACAAGATGGTAGCGTAAGATGTTGTCATTGACACAGATGGTAGTGCAGTAGATGTAGTCAATAGACACAGATTGGGTGAGTGTAGTACATAGAAGTCATTGACTACAGATGGTGAGTGTAGTAGATGTAGTTTGGCTGACAAGATGGTAAGTGTAATAGATGTTGTCATTGACACAGTAGTAGATGCAGTCACTGACACAGGAGTGTAGTAGATGTAGCTGACAATAGATATGATGTAGTATGTAGTCATTGACACAGATGGTGAGTGCAGTAGATGTAGTCATTGACAGTCAGAGGAAGTAGGATGTAGTCATTGACAATGATGGTGAGTGTAGATTTAGTCATTGACACAGATGTATAGTGTAGTAGATGCAGTCATTGACACAGATGGTGAGTGTAGTAGATGTAGTCACGACACAGATGGTGTAGTAGATGTAGTCATTGACACAGATGGTGAGTGTAGATGCAGTCATTGACACAGATGGTGAGTGTAGTACATGTAGTCATTAACAAGATGAGTAGTAGATGCAGTCACTGACAAGATGGTGAGTGTAGTAGATGTAGTCATTGACACAGATGGTGAGTGATGCAATACGAGTGTAGTAGAGCGGGACACGGATGAATATTGACAAGATGGTGAGTGTAGGTGATGAATATTGACAAGAGGGTGAGATTAGTAGATGAAGTCATTGACAAGATGGTGAAGTGTAGTAGATGTAGTCATTGACACAGATGGTGAGTGTGATGCAGTCATTGACAAGATGGTGAGTGTAGTAGAGGAAGTCATTGACATCAGATGGTGAGTGTTGGGATGTTGTCATTGATAGCATGGTGAGTGTAGTAGATGTAGTGAAAATTGTCACAGATGGTTAGTGGTAGATGGGTACTTATTGATTGAACACAGATGGTGAGTGTATTAGATGTGATCTATTGACAATAGATCGGTGATAGTATGATGATCATACGTCATTGTCACAGATGGTGAATTAACTGAAGATATAGATGTAGTCATGTTGTCACAGATGGTGAGTGTAGTAGATGTAAGATGGTGATAGTCATTGACACGATGGTGATGTTATAGATGTAGTCTATGTGACTAGATGGTGAGATCGTCATTAGATGTGAGTCTAATTAACAAAGATGATGAGTGTTATGTAGTAGATATTGACAACGATGGTTCAGATGTTGCAGGTCAATGTATATGGTCATGCTGACACAGATGGTGAGATGTAGAAGATGTAGCGCGAAGTGATATTGACAAGATGATGATGCATAGTAGAATGTAGATCATTGACTTACAGATGATGAGGATGTAGATGGAATGTTGTAGTCAGTTGCTAAATGATTTTGGTGAGTCGTAGTAGAATGTGAGTCATTGACGACACAGATGGTGAGTGTTAGGATGTAGTCAGTGACACAGATCGTTAGTGTAGATTGCGTGTTATTGACATGTCTGCTTGAGTCGTAGTAGTTGCTATGTTCTCGTATTGACACAGATGGTGCTTGTAGTGAGATGCATGTCCATTGACAAGATGGTGAGTGTGACCTGCATGTAGTCATTTGATGACACAAGTGATGAGATGTGTAGATGTAGTCAGCTGACAAGCATGGTGAGTGTAGTGAGATGTAGGTCACGACAAAGACGGTGAGTGTAGTAGATGTGGTCATTGATGAAGTGCAGATGGTCATTGACAAAATGGTGAGCCGGGTAAAGATGTGAGTCATTGAACAAAATGGTGGAGTGCATCAAACTAGGATGTAGTCATTACTTACCGATGGTGAGTGTAGTGATTTAGTCATTGACACAGATGGTTATGATGTGTAAGTGACACAGATGGTGAGTGGTAGATGAATAGTCATTGACATAGCAGATGGTGATGTAGTAGCAACAAATAAGTGTTAGTTGACACAGATGAAAATGCAAGTGATCGTAGATGTAGTCATTGACAGCAGATGGTGAGTGTAGTACATGTATAGGTCATTAACAAGATGGTGAGTAAAGTAGATGTAGTCATGACGAGATGATGAGTGTGGTAGAGTACAGGTCATTGACCCAGATGATGAGCATGTAGTAGATGTAAATCATTGTACAGATGTCGATGTGACAGTAGATGTAGTCATTACAATGATGAAGTTAGTAACAGATGCTGAGTCATTGAAGCACAGATGGTGAGCGCGGTAGATGTAGTCATTAGAAGAGATGATGGTTATAGTGATGTAGTCAATTGGCAAGTCAGTGAAGTATACAGAAGATGCTGTCATTTTCGTAATAAGATGGCGAAGGTGGAAATCATAATGAAGATGTGCAGTCATTATTTGACATGGTGATGTGAATAGTGATGTAATCAGTATGACACAAAGATGGTAGAGTATAAGTAGATCATAATCATTGACAAGAATGATGAGTGTAGAGAGATGTAGTCTGAAGAAAATTGACGAAAAATAAGATGAAGGTAGTGCCTTGAAAATGCAGATGTAGTCATGTGACAAGAGATGGCGAAGTTGTTAGTAGGAAATATGAGCTCATTGAGCACTTACAGAAGATGGTGAAATTGTAGTAGTTGTAGTCATGAGACAAAGATGAGTGAGATTACTAGATGCAGTCATTGACAAGATGGTGAGGTGAAGGAAGATTGTAGTCCTACTATTCGACAAGATGGTGATGTAGTAGATGTGTCCATTGACACAGAGATGGTAAGTGTAGTAGATGTAGTCATTAACAAGATCGTGAGTGGTATGTCTTAGTGTTCTGACACTGATGGTGCGGTGTAGTAGATGTAGCTATGGTACATGATGGTGGGTGTAGTAGATGTGAAGTGCATTGAGCCAAGATCATTAAAGTGAGGCAGATATATGTATGTTCGGCCTGACACAGATGGTGAGTGTAGTGAGATGTAGTCATTGACAGCCAGCTGGTGAGTGCTGTAGATGTTAGTTATTGACAAGATGGTAGTGTAAGCAAGATGTTGTCATTGACACAGATGGTAAGTGTAGTAAGTGTAGTCATTGACACAGATGGTGAATGTAGTTCATGTATCAGTCCATTTACAACACGATGGTGAGTGTAGTAGATGTAGTCATTGACAAGATGGTAAGTGTAATAGATGTTGTCATTGATTTAGATGGTAGTATAGACG
Organism: Bulinus truncatus; assembly: GCA_021962125.1. Classification (NCBI taxonomy): domain Eukaryota; kingdom Metazoa; phylum Mollusca; class Gastropoda; family Planorbidae; genus Bulinus; species Bulinus truncatus. The sequence goes on along the minus strand of JAGDYQ010000043.1, from coordinate 1,908,907 downwards.
ATGAAGTCATTGACACTGAGATGGTGAGTGTAGTAGATGGGGTGATTGACACAGATGGTGAGTGTAGTGAGATGTAGTCATTGACACAGATGGTGAGTGTAGATGTAGTCATTGACAAAATGGTGACAAGGGGTGGGTCGATGCAGTCATTGACACCGATGGTGAGTGTAGTAGATTTAGGTCATTGACACAGATGGTTGGTGTAGCAGGTGTAGTCATTGACACAGATGGTGAGTAGTAGATGTAGTCATTGACACAGATGGTTATGTAGTAGATGTAGTCATTGACACAGATGGTGAGTGTAGTAGATGTAGTCATTGACACAGATGGTGCAGCGGTAGTACATGTAGTCATTAACAAGAATGGTGAGTAAAGTAGATGTGGTCATGAAAAAAGATGGTGAGTGTAGTAGATGTAAGTCATTGACATAGATGAGAGAGATGTACCAGTAGATCTGAATCATTGACACAGATGTCGAGTGTCGTAGATCAATCTAGTGACAAGATGGAGATGATTAGTAGATGTAGTTGATTGACTGCAGATGGTATACGAGTGTAGTAGATGTAGTCATTGAGAAGATGGTGAGTGAAGTAGATGTAATCATTGAAAAGATAATGAATGTAGAAGATGTAGTCATTGACAAGATGGTGAGTGTAGTAGATGTAGTCATTGACAAGATAGTGAGATTAAGCAAGTCATGAGTCATTGACAAGATGGTGAGTGTAGTAGATGTAGTCATTGACATAGATGATGAGATGTTGCAGATGTTGTCATTGACAAGATGGTGAGTGTAGTAGATGTAGTCATTGATTACAGACGGTTAGTGTTGTAGATGTAGTCATTGACACAGATGGTTAGTGTAATAGATGTAGTCATTGACACAGATGGTGAGTGTAGTAGATGTAGTCATTGTCACAGATGGTGAGTGGTGGTAGATGTAGTCATTGATGTTGTACAGATGGTGAGTGTAGTAGATGTAGTCATTGACATGATGGATGAGTGTAGTAGATGTAGTCATTGACAAGATGGTGAGATTAGTAGATGTAGTCATTGACAAGATGGTGAGTGTAGTAGATGTAGTCATTGACACAGATGGTGATGTTGTAGATGCTGCTGTCATTGACAAGATGGTGAGTGTAGTAGATGGTCATTGACAAGATGGTGAGTGTAGTAGATGGTAGGCATTAACAAGATGGTGAGATTAGTAGATGTAGTCATTGATATGATGGTGAGTGTAGAAGATGTAGTCATTGACAAGATGGTGAGTGTAGTAGATGTAGTCATTGACACAGATGGTGATGTAGTAGATGTAGTCATTGACACAGACGGTTAGTGTAGTAGATGTAGTCATTGATTACAGATGGTGAGTGTAGTAGATGTAGTCATTGACACAGATGGTTAGGTGGTAGATGGTCATTGATACAGATGGTGAGTGGTGATGCAGTCATTGACATAGATGCAGCAATGCAGTAGATGTAGCCATTGACACAGATGGTGAGCGTAGTAGATGTAGTGATTGACAGGATGGAGTGTAGTAGATGGCCATGCTGCACAATGATGAGAGTGAGAGTGTAGTCCATGTAGTCATTGATAAGATGCGATGCAGTGTAGTAGATGTGAGTCATTGACAAGATGGTGATGTAGTAGATGTAGTCATTCGCCACAGATTGTGAGATGCAGTAGATGTAGTCACTGAGAAGATGTTGAGATTAGTAGATGTAGTCATTGACAAGATGGTGAGTGAAATGTAGATGTAGCTGATTGACACAGATGGTGAGTGTAGTGTAGATGTAGTCATTGATACAGATGTCGAGTGTAGTAGATGTAGTCATTGATCAGCAGATGGTATAGTAGATGTAGTCATTGACACAGATGGTAATTGTAGTAGGATGCAGTCACTGACACAGATGGTTAGTGGTAGATGTAGTCATTGACACAGATGGTGAGTGCAGTAGATGTAGTCATTGACAAGATGGTGAGTGTAGATGTGGTCATTGACACAGATGCAGAGTGTAGTAGATGTAGTCATTGAGAAGATGATGAGTGCAGTGATGTAATATTGGCAAGATGGTGAGATTATTAGATTTAAATCGTTGACAAATGGTGAGTGCAGAAGATGTATCATTGATTTGAGATGGTGAGTGCAATATCATTGAGAGAGATGGTGAGTGTAGTAGATGTACAAGCCAAGATGGTGAGTTTGGGTACGCAGTCACACAAGATGGTGATCGATGTAGTCATTGACAAGATGAGATTAGTAGATGTAGTCATTGATAAGATGGTGAGTGTAGAAGATATAGTCATTGACAAGATGGTGAGTGTAGTAGATGCAGTCGCATGGTGAGTGTAGCAGATGCAGTCATTGAGAAGATGGTGAAGTAGATGCAATCATTGACAAGACGAGATGTCATTGACAAGATGGTGAGTGTAGATGTAGTCATTGACAAGCATGGTGAGTGTAGTTACATATAGTCACAAAGCCACAGATGGTGAGCGTAGTAGATGTAGTCATTGACAGATGGTTAGTGTAGCAGATGTAAGCTCGACACAGATGGTGAAAGTGTAGTAGCATGTAGTCATTGACACAGATGGTGAGTGTAGTAGATGTAGTCATTGACACAGATGGTGAAAGGTAGATGTAGTCATTGACATGGTGAGTGTAGTAGACGTAATCATTGACAAGATGGTGACATTAGATGTAGTCATTGACAAATGGTGAGCGTAGAAGATGAGTCATTGACGAGAGGGAAAAATATGTAGCAGATTTAGTCATTGAGAAGATGGTGAGTGATGTGAATCATTGCCAAGATGGTGAGTTTAGAGATGTAGTCATTGATTGCCGGTGTGGTGAGATTGATGGTCATCAAGATGGTGAGTGTAGAGGGATATAGTCATTGACAAGATGGAGAGTGTAGTAGATGTAGTCATTGACACAGATGGTGAGTGTAGTAGATGTAGTCATTGAGAAGATGGTGAGTGTAGTAGATGTAATCATTGACAAGATTGTGAGTGTAGAGATGTAGCTGACAAGATGGTGAGTGTAGTAGATGTAGTCATTGATAAGAGATGAGCAGTAGATATACACAATACAGATGGTGAGTGTAGATGTAGTCATTGACACAGATGGTTAGTGTAGATGTAAAGTCATTGACATGCCAGATGGTGAGTGTAGTAGATGTAGTCAGATGGTGAGTAGATGTAGTCATTGACACAGATGGTGAGTACACAAGATGCAGAGTGGTAGATATAGTCATTGACAGTTACGAGAGTGTAGTGGCATGAAGTCATTGACGTGGTGAGTGGTAGATATAGTCATTGACAAGATGGCGAGCAAAAGGGATGTGGTCATTGACAAGATGGTTAGTGTAGTAGATGTAGTCATTGATTACAGATGGTGAGTGTAGGATGTAGTCATTGACAAGATGCAGGAGTGTAGTAGATGTGGTCATTGACACAGATGCGAGTAGCAGATGAAAAAGATGATGAGCGTAGTAGATGTAATCATTGACAAGATGGTGATTATTAGATGCAGTCATTGACAAAATGGCGAGTGAGATGTAGTCACGGTACACAGATGTCTAGTGTAGTAGATTTAGCTTCATTGAGAAGATGGTAGTAAGTGTAGTAGATGTATTTATCATTGCCAAGATGGTGAAAGATGCAGTCATTGACAAGATGCGATTCGTAGTAGATGCAGTCATTTGACAAGATGGTGAGATTAGTAGATGTTATTAAATTGAAGTCATTGACAAGATGGTGAGTGCAGAAGAGCTGGGGTTAACAAGATGGTGAGTGTAGTAGATGTAGTCATTGACACAGATGGGTGAGCGTAGCAGATTGTAGTCATTGAGAAGATTGTGTGAGTAAACATGATTTTGGCCCTGAGTGTAGAAGATGTAGTCATTGACTAAGATGGTGAGTGTGGTAGATGTAGTCATTGATTAAGATGGTGATTGTAGCAGATATAGTCATTGCCACAGATGGTGAGTGTAGTAGATGTAGTCATTGACACAATGGTTTATTTGCAGTAGATGCAGTCATTGACTACAGATGGCTGAGTGATAGATGGTTTCATTGTAATATCAGATGGTGAAGTGGTAGATGTAGTCATTGACACAGATGGTGAGTGTAGTAGATGTAGTCATTGACATTGGTGAGATATAGTCATTGACATAGATGGTGAGTGTAGTAGTAGATGAAGTCATTGACAAGATGGTGAGTTGTAGTAGATGTAGTCATTAACAAAATGGTGAGATTAGGATGTAGTCATTGACAGATGGTGAAGTGTAGAAGATGGGAAGTCAGGTAGTAGATGTAGTCATTGACACAGATGGTGAGTGTAGCAGATTCAGTCACAGAAGATGGTGAGTGTAGTAGATGTATCATTGACAAGATGGTGAGTGTAGTGTGATGTGAGTCACGAATAAGATGGTGAGTGTAGTAGTATAGTCATTGACACAGATGGTGAGTGTTGGGGATGTTGTCATTGACACGATGGTGAGTGTAGTAGATGTAGTCATTGACTTAGTATTGGTTAGTGGTAGATGGGGTCATTGACACAGATGGTTAGTTGCTAGATGCAGCCGTGGACTAAGATGAGCAGTGGGGGGGTAGACTATTAAGTCATTGATTTTGATGGTGAGTGTAGAAGATGTAGTCAGCTGACAAGATGAGTGGTAGACAAGTCATTGAGAAGTGAAGTGTAGATCTAATCATTGACAAGAGCGATGGTGTAGAAGATGATGCCATTGACAAGATGGTGAGTGTAGTAGATATAGTCACAGCCACAGATGGTGAGCTGTAGATGTAGTCATTGAATTTTAGATTAGTGAGATTAGTAGATGTAGTCATTGACACAGATGGTGAGTGCAGAAGCGATGTAGTCATTGACATAGATGGTGAAAAGTAGTAGATGCATTCATTGACACAGATGGTGAGCCTAGTGGATATCATTGAGTCAGCACGGTGAGTGTAGTATATGGGTAGTAATAATAGATGGTGAGTGCAAGTAGATGTAGTCATTGACACAAAGCTGGTGAGTTTGTAGATGTTGTCATTTTTTTTTTTTGACAAGATGGCAAGTGCATAGATGTTGATCATTGACAAGATGTTGAGTGTAGTAGATGCAGTCAGCTGACAAGATGGTGAGCGCAGATGGTCACTGACACAGATGTCGATGCAGAGATGAAGTACTGACACAGATGGTATATGTAGTCATTGATGGTGAGTGTTAGATATAGTCATTGACAAGATGGTGAGTGGGAATACAGACATAGATGGGGTAATTGTTTAAGATGGTCATTAGATGGTGATGTAGATGTAGTCATTGACAGCATGGTGATGTAGTAGATGTGGTCATCTACTACACTCACCATCTCGTAAATGACCACATCTACTACACTCACCATCTTGTCAATGACTACATCTACTACACTCACCATCTGTGTCAATGACTACATCTACTACAATTACCATCTGTGTCAATGACTACATCTACTACACTCACCATCTGTGTCAATGACTACATCTACTACACTCACCATCTTGTCAATGACTATATCAACTACACTCACCATCTGTGTCAATGACTACATATACTACACTCACCATCTGTGTCAATGCCTACATCTACTACACTCGACATCTGTGTCAATGACTACATCTACTACACTCACCATCTTGTCAATGACTACATCTACTACACTCAACATCTTGTCAATGACAACATCTATTACACTTACCATCTTGTCAATGACAACATCTACAACACTCACCAGCTGTGTCAATGACTACATCTACTACACTCACCATCTGTGTCAATTACTACATATACTACACTCACCATCTTGTCAATGACTACATCTACTACACTCACCATCTGTGTCAATGAATACATCTACTACACTCACCATCTTGTCAATGACTACATCTTCTGCACTCACCATCTTGTCAATTACTACATCTACTAATCTCACTATCTTGTCAATGACTACATCTACTACACTCACCATCTGTGGCAATGACTATATCTACTACACTCACCATCTTGTCAATGGCCACATCTTCTACACTCACCATCTTGTCAATGATTACATCTACTACACTCACCATCTTCTCAATGACTACATCTACTACACTCACCATCTTGTCAATGACTACATCTTCTACACTCACCATCTTGTCAATGACTACATCTACTACACTCACCATCTTGTCAATGACTACATCTACAACACTAACCATCTGTGTCAATGACTACATCTACTACACTAACCATCTGTGTCAATGACTACATCTACTACACTCACCATCGTGTCAATGACAACATCTACAACACTCACCATCTGTGTCAATGACTACATCTACTACACTCACCATCTTGTTAATGACTACATCTACTACACTCACCATCTTGTCAATGATTACATCTACTACACTCACCATCTTCTCAATGACTACATCTACTACACTCACCATCTGTGTCAATGACTACATCTACTACACTCACCATCTTGTCAATGACTACATCTTCTACACTCACCATCATGTCAATGACTACATCTACTAATCTCACCATTTTGTTAATGACTACATCTACTACACTCACCATCTTGTCAATGACTACATCTACTACACTCACCATCTTGTCAATGACTATATCTACTACACTCACCATCTTGTCAATGACTACATCTACTACACTCACCATCTGTGTCAATGACTACATCTACTACACTCACCATCTGTGTCAATGACTACATCTACTACACTCACCATCTGTGTCAATGACTACATCTACTACACAAACCATCTGTGTCAATGACTACATCTACTACACTCACCATCTGTGGCAATGACTATATCTGCTACACTCACCATCTTGTCAATGACTACATCTACTACACTCACCATCTTGTCAATGACTACATCTTCTACACTCACAATCTTGTCAACGATTACATCTACTACACTCACCATCTTCTCAATGACTACATCTACTACACTCACCATCTGTGTCAATGACTACATCTACTACACTCACCATCTTGTCAATGACTATATCTTCTACACTCACCATCTTGTCAATGACTACATCTACTAATCTCACCATCTTGTCAATGACTACATCTACTACGATCACCATCTTGTCAATGACTACATCTTCTAAACTCACCATCTTGGCAATGATTACATCTACTACACTCACCATCTTCTCAATGACTAAATCTACTACACTCACCATCTCGTCAATGACTACATCTTCTACACTCACCATTTTGTCAATGACTACATCTAATAATCTCACCATCTTGTCAATGATTACATCTACTACACTCATCATCTTCTCAATGACTACATCTACTACACTCACCATCTGTGTCAATGACCACATCTACTACACTCACCATCTTGTCAATGACTACATCTACTACACTCACCATCTGTGTCAATGACTACATCTACTACACTAACCATCTTGTCAATGACTACATCTACTACACTCACCATCTTGTCAATGACTATATCTACTACACTCACCATCTTGTCAATGACTACATCTACTACACTCACCATCTTGTCAATGACTATATCTACTACACTCACCATCTTGTCAATGACTACATCTACTACACTCACCATCTGTGTCAATGACTACATCTACTACACTCACCATCTGTATCAATGACTACATCTACTACACTCACCATCTGTGTCAATGACTACATCTACTACACTAACCATCTGTGTCAATGACTACATCTACTACACTCACCATCTGTGGCAATGACTATATCTGCTACACTCACCATCTTGTCAATGACTACATCTACTACACTCACCATCTTGTCAATGACTACATCTTCTACACTCACAATCTTGTCAATGATTACATCTACTACACTCACCATCTTCTCAATGACTACATCTACTACACTCACCATCTGTGTCAATGACTACATCTACTACACTCACCATCTTGTCAATGACTATATCTTCTACACTCACCATCTTGTCAATGACTACATCTACTAATCTCACCATCTTGTCAATGACTACATCTACTGCGATCACCATCTTGTCAATGACTACATCTTCTAAACTCACCATCTTGGCAATGATTACATCTACTACACTCACCATCTTCTCAATGACTAAATCTACTACACTCACCATCTCGTCAATGACTACATCTTCTACACTCACCATTTTGTCAATGACTACATCTAATAATCTCACCATCTTGTCAATGATTACATCTACTACACTCACCATCTTGTCAATGACTACATCTACTACACTCACCATCTGTGTCAATGACTACATCTACTACACTCACCATCTGTGTCAATGACTACATCTACTACACTCACCATCTGTGTCAATGACTACATCTACTACACTAACCATCTGTGTCAATGACTACATCTACTACACTCACCATCTGTGGCAATGACTATATCTGCTACACTCACCATCTTGTCAATGACTACATCTACTACACTCACCATCTTGTCAATGACTACATCTTCTACACTCACGATCTTGTCAATGATTACATCTACTACACTCACCATCTTCTCAATGACTACATCTACTACACTCACCATCTGTGTCAATGACTACATCTACTACACTCACCATCTTGTCAATGACTATATCTTCTACACTCACCATCTTGTCAATGACTACATCTACTAATCTCACCATCTTGTCAATGACTACATCTACTACGATCACCATCTTGTCAATGACTACATCTTCTAAACTCACCATCTTGGCAATGATTACATCTACTACACTCACCATCTTCTCAATGACTAAATCTACTACACTCACCATCTCGTCAATGACTACATCTTCTACACTCACCATTTTGTCAATGACTACATCTAATAATCTCACCATCTTGTCAATGATTACATCTACTACACTCATCATCTTCTCAATGACTACATCTACTACACTCACCATCTGTGTCAATGACCACATCTACTACACTCACCATCTTGTCAATGACTACATCTACTACACTCACCATCTGTGTCAATGACTACATCTACTACACTAACCATCTGTGTCAATGACTACATCTACTACAATTACCATCTGTGTCAATGACTACATCTACTACACTCACCATCTGTGTCAATGACTACATCTACTACACTCGACATCTGTGTCAATGACTACATCTACTACACTCACCATCTGTGTCAATGACTACATCTACTACACTCACCATCTTGTCAATGACTACATCTACTAATCTCAACATCTTCTCAATGACTACATCTACTACACTCACAATCTGTGGCAATGACTACATCTACTACACTCACCATCTTGTCAATGACTACATCTACTACACTCACCATCTTGTCAATGACTACATCTACTACACTCACCATCTTGTCAATGACTACATCTACTACACTCACCATCTTGTCAATGACTACATCTACTACACTCACCATCTTGTCAATGACTACATCTACTACGCTAACCATCTGTGTCAATGACTACATCTACTACACTCACCATCTGTGTCAATGACTACATCTACTACACTAACCATCTGTGTCAATGACTACATCTACTACACTCACCATCTGTGTCAATGACTACATCTACTACACTAACCATCTGTGTCAATGACTACATCTACTACACTCACCATCTGTGTCAATGACTACATCTACTACACTCACCATCTTGTCAATGACTACATCTTCTACACTCACCATCTGTGTCAATGACTACATCTACTAATCTCACCATCTTGTTAATGCCTACATCTACTACACTCACCATCTTGTCAATGACTACATCTACTACACTCACCATCTTGTCAATGACAACATCTACAACACTCACCATCTGTGTCAATGACTACATCTACTACACTCACCATCTTGTCAATGACTACATCTACTAATCTCACCATCTTGTCAATGACTACATCTACTACACTCACCATCTTGTCAATGACTACATCTACTACACTCACCATCTGTGTCAATGACTACATCTACTACACTCACCATCTGTGACAATGACTACATCTACTACACTCACCATCTGTGTCAATGACTACATCTATTACACTAACCATCTGTGTCAATGACTACATCTACAACACTAACCGTCTGTGTCAATGACTACATCTACTACACTCACCATCTTGTCAATGACAACATCTACAACACTCACCATCTGTGTCAATGACTACATCTACTACACTCACCATCTTGTCAATGACTACATCTACTAATCTCACTATCTTGTCAATGACTACATCTACTACACTCACCATCTTGTCAATGACTACATCTTCTACATTCATTATCTTTTCAATGATTACATCTACTTCACTCACCATCTTCTCAATGACTACATCTACTACACTCACCATCTGTGTCAATGACTACATCTACTAATCTCACCATCTTGTCAATGACTACATCTACTACACTCGACATCTGTGTCAATGACTACATCTACTACACTCACCATCTGTGTCAATGACTACATCTACTACACTCACCATCTTTTCAATGACTACATCTACTTTACTCACCATCTTGTTAATGACTACATGTACTACACTCACCATCTGTGTCAATGACTACATCTACTACACTCACCATCTGTGTCAATGACTACATCTACTACACTAACCATCTGTGTCAATGACTACATCTACTACACTCACCATCTGTGTCAATGACTACATCTACTACACTAACCATCTGTGTCAATGACTAAATCTACTACACTCACCATCGGTGTCAATGACTACATCTACTTTACTCACCATTTTGTCAATGACTACATCTACTACACTCACCATCTGTGTCAATGACTACATCTACTACACTCACCATCTGTGTCAATGACTACATCTACTACACTCACCATCTGTGTCAATGACTACATCTACTACACTTACCATCTGTGTCAATGACAACATCTATTACACTTACCATCTTGTCAATGACTACATCTACTACACTCACCATCTGTGTCAATGACTACATGTACTACATTCACCATCTGTGTCAATGACTACATCTACTACACTTACCATCTGTGTCAATGACAACATCTATTACACTTACCATCTTGTCAATAACAACATCTACAACACTCACCAGCTGTGTCAATGACTACATCTACTACACTCACCATCTGTGTCAATTACTACATATACTACACTCACGATCTTGTCAATGACTACATCTACTACACTTACCATCTGTGTCAATGAATACATCTACTACACTCACCATCTGTGTCAATTACTACATATACTACACTCACGATCTTGTCAATGACTACATCTACTACACTTACCATCTGTGTCAATGAATACATCTACTACACTCACCATCTTGTCAATGACTACATCTTCTGCACTCACCATCTTGTCAATGACTACATCTAGTAATCTCACTATCTTGTCCATGACTACAACTACTACACTCACCATCTGTGGCAATGACTATATCTACTACACTCACCATCTTGTCAATGACTACATCTACTACACTCACCATCTTGTCAATGACTACATCTTCTACACTCATCATCTTGTCAATGATTACATCTACTACACTCACCATCTTCTCAATGACTACATCTACTACACTCACCATCTGTGTCAATGACTACATCTACTACACTCACCATCTTGTCAATGACAACATCTTCTACACTCACCATCTTGTCAATGACTACATCTACTAATCTCATCATCTTCTCAATGACTACATCTACTACACTCACCATCTGTGTCAATGACTACATCTACTAATCTCACCATCTTGTCAATGACTACATCTACTACACTCGACATCTGTGTCAATGACTACATCTACTACACTCACCATCTGTGTCAATGACTACATCTACTACACTCACCATCTTGTCAATGACTACATCTACTTTACTCACCATCTTGTTAATGACTACATGTACTACACTCACCATCTGTGTCAATGACTACATCTACTACACTCACCATCTGTGTCAATGACTACATCTACTACACTAACCATCTGTGTCAATGACTACATCTACTACACTCACCATCTGTGTCAATGACTACATCTACTACACTAACCATCTGTGTCAATGACTAAATCTACTACACTCACCATCGGTGTCAATGACTACATCTACTTTACTCACCATTTTGTCAATGACTACATCTACTACACTCACCATCTTGTCAATGACTACATCTACTACACTCACCATCTTGTCAATGACTACATCTACTACACTCACCATCTTGTCAATGACTACATCTACTACACTCACCATCTTGTCAATGACTACATCTACTACGCTAACCATCTGTGTCAATGACTACATCTACTACACTCACCATCTGTGTCAATGACTACATCTACTACACTAACCATCTGTGTCAATGACTACATCTACTACACTCACCATCTGTGTCAATGACTACATCTACTACACTAACCATCTGTGTCAATGACTATATCTACTACATTCACCATCTGTGGCAATGACTATATCTACTACACTCACCATCTTGTCAATGACTACATCTTCTACACTCACCATCTGTGTCAATGACTACATCTACTAATCTCACCATCTTGTTAATGCCTACATCTACTACACTCACCATCTTGTCAATGACTACATCTACTACACTCACCATCTTGTCAATGACAACATCTACAACACTCACCATCTGTGTCAATGACTACATCTACTACACTCACCATCTTGTCAATGACTACATCTACTAATCTCACCATCTTGTCAATGACTACATCTACTACACTCACCATCTTGTCAATGACTACATCTACTACACTCACCATCTGTGTCAATGACTACATCTACTACACTCACCATCTGTGACAATGACTACATCTACTACACTCACCATCTGTGTCAATGACTACATCTATTACACTAACCATCTGTGTCAATGACTACATCTACTACACTAACCGTCTGTGTCAATGACTACATCTACTACACTCACCATCTTGTCAATGACAACATCTACAACACTCACCATCTGTGTCAATGACTACATCTACTACACTCACCATCTTGTCAATGACTACATCTACTTTACTCACCATCTTGTCAATGACTACATCTACTACACTTACCATCTTGTCAATGACTACATCTACTAATCTCACTATCTTGTCAATGACTACATCTACTACACTCACCATCTTGTCAATGACTACATCTACTAATCTCACCATCTTGTCAATGACTACATCTACTACACTCGACATCTGTGTCAATGACTACATCTACTACACTCACCATCTGTGTCAATGACTACATCTACTACACTCACCATCTTGTCAATGACTACATCTACTTTACTCACCATCTTGTTAATGACTACATGTACTACACTCACCATCTGTGTCAATGACTACATCTACTACACTCACCATCTGTGTCAATGACTACATCTACTACACTAACCATCTGTGTCAATGACTACATCTACTACACTCACCATCTGTGTCAATGACTACATCTACTACACTCAACCATCTGTGTCAATGACTAAATCTACTACACTCACCATCGGTGTCAATGACTACATCTACTTTACTCACCATTTTGTCAATGACTACATCTACTACACTCACCATCTGTGTCAATGACTACATCTACTACACTCACCATCTGTGTCAATGACTACATCTACTACACTCACCATCTGTGTCAATGACTACATCTACTACACTTACCATCTGTGTCAATGACAACATCTATTACACTTACCATCTTGTCAATGACTACATCTACTACACTCACCATCTGTGTCAATGACTACATGTACTACACTCACCATCTGTGTCAATGACTACATCTACTACACTTACCATCTGTGTCAATGACAACATCTATTACACTTACCATCTTGTCAATAACAACATCTACAACACTCACCAGCTGTGTCAATGACTACATCTACTACACTCACCATCTGTGTCAATTACTACATATACTACACTAACGATCTTGTCAATGACTACATCTACTACACTTACCATCTGTGTCAATGAATACATCTACTACACTCACCATCTGTGTCAATTACTACATATACTACACTCACGATCTTGTCAATGACTACATCTACTACACTTACCATCTGTGTCAATGAATACATCTACTACACTCACCATCTTGTCAATGACTACATCTTCTGCACTCACCATCTTGTCAATGACTACATCTAGTAATCTCATCATCTTGTCCATGACTACAACTACTACACTCACCATCTGTGGCAATGACTATATCTACTACACTCACCATCTTGTCAATGACTACATCTACTACACTCTCACCATCTTGTCAATGACTACGTCTTCTACACTCATCATCTTGTCAATGATTACATCTACTACACTCACCATCTTCTCAATGACTACATCTACTACACTCACCATCTGTGTCAATGACTACATCTACTACACTCACCATCTTGTCAATGACAACATCTTCTACACTCACCATCTTGTCAATGACTACATCTACTAATCTCACCATCTTGTCAATGACTACATCTACTAATCTCACCATCTTGTCAATGACTACATCTACTACACTCACCATCTTGTCAATGATCACATCTACTACACTCACCATCTTGTCAATGACTACACATCTACTACACTCACCATCTGTGTCAATGACTACATCTACTACACTCACCATCTGTGTCAATGACTACATCTACTACACTCACCATCTGTGTCAATGACTACATCTACTACACTCACCATCTTGTCAATGACTACATCTTCTACACTCACCATCTTGTCAATGACTACATCTAATTTACTCACCATCTTGTCAATGACTACATCTACATACACTTACCATCTTGTCAATGACTACATCCACTAATCTCTATTATCTCATGTCAATGACTACATCTACTACACTCACCATCTGTGGCAATGACTATATCTACTACACTCACTATCTTGTTAATGACTACATCTACTACACTCACCATCTTGTCAATGACTACATCTTCTACACTCACCATCTTGTCAATGATTACATCTACTACACTCACCATCTTCTCAATGACTACATCTACTACACTCACCATCTGTGTCAATGACTACATCTACTACACTCACCATCTGTGTCAATGACTACATCTACTACACTCACCATCTGTGTCAATGACTACATCTACTAAACTCAACCATCTGTGTCAATGACTACATCTACTACACTAACCATCTGTGTCAATGACTACATCTACTACACTCACCATCTTGTCAATGACAACATCTACAACACTCACCATCTGTGTCAATGACTACATCTACTACACTCACCATCTTGTCAATGACTACATCTACTTATACTCACCATCTTGTCAATGACTACATCTACTACACTTACCATCTTGTCAATGACTACATCTACTAATCTCACTATCTTGTCAATGACTACATCTACTACACTCACCATCTTGTCAATGACTACATCTACTAATCTCACTATCTTGTCAATGACTACATCTACTACACTCACCATCTTGTCAATGACTACATCTTCTACACTCATCATCTTGTCAATGATTACATCTACTACACTCACCATCTTCTCAATGACTACATCTACTACACTCACCATCTGCCAATGACTACATCTACTACACTCACCATCTTGTCAATGACAACATCTTCTACACTCACCATCTTGTCAATGACTACATCTACTAATCTCACCATCTTGTCAATGACTACATCTACTACACTCACCATCTTGTCAATGACTACATCTACTACACTCACCATCTTGTCAATGACTACATCTACTACACTCACCATCTTGTCAATGACTACATCTACTACACTCACCATCTTGTTAATGACTACATCTACTACACTCACCATCTGTGTCAATGACTACATCTACTACACTCACCATCTTGTCAATGACTACATCTTCTACACTCACCATCTTGTCAATGACTACATCTACTTTACTCACCATCTTGTCAATGACTACATCTACTACACTTACCATCTTGTCAATGACTACATCTACTAATCTCACTATCTTGTCAATGACTACATCTACTACACTCACCATCTGTGGCAATGACTATATCTACTACACTCACTATCTTGTTAATGACTACATCTACTACACTCACCATCTTGTCAATGACTACATCTTCTACACTCACTATCTTGTCAATGATTACATCTACTACACTCACCATCTTCTCAATGACTACATCTACTACACTCACCATCTGTGTCAATGACTACATCTACTACACTCACCATCTGTGTCAATGACTACATCTACTACACTCACCATCTGTGTCAATGACTACATCTACTAAACTAACCATCTGTGTCAATGACTACATCTACTACACTAACCATCTGTGTCAATGACTACATCTACTACACTCACCATCTTGTCAATGACAACATCTACAACACTCACCATCTGTGTCAATGACTACATCTACTACACTCACCATCTTGTCAATGACTACATCTACTTTACTCACCATCTTGTCAATGACTACATATCTACTACACTTACCATCTTGTCAATGACTACATCTACTAATCTCACTATCTTGTCAATGACTACATCTACTACACTCACCATCTTGTCAATGACTACATCTTCTACATTCATTATCTTTTCAATGATTACATCTACTTCACTCACCATCTTCTCAATGACTACATCTACTACATTCACCATCTGTGTCAATGACTACATCTACTAATCTCACCATCTTGTCAATGACTACATCTACTACACTCGACATCTGTGTCAATGACTACATCTACTACACTCACCATCTGTGTCAATGACTACATCTACTACACTCACCATCTTGTCAATGACTACATCTACTTTACTCACCATCTTGTTAATGACTACATGTACTACACTCACCATCTGTGTCAATGACTACATCTACTACACTCACCATCTGTGTCAATGACTACATCTACTACACTAACCATCTGTGTCAATGACTACATCTACTACACTCACCATCTGTGTCAATGACTACATCTACTACACTAACCATCTGTGTCAATGACTAAATCTACTACACTCACCATCGGTGTCAATAACTACATCTACTTTACTCACCATTTTGTCAATGACTACATCTACTACACTCACCATCTGTGTCAATGACTACATCTACTACACTCACCATCTGTGTCAATGACTACATCTACTACACTTCACCATCTGTGTCAATGACTACATCTACTACACTTACCATCTGTGTCAATGACAACATCTATTACACTTACCATCTTGTCAATGACTACATCTACTACACTCACCATCTGTGTCAATGATCTACATGTACTACACCTTCACCATCTGTGTCAATGACTACATCTACTACACTTACCATCTGTGTCAATGACAACATCTATTACACTTACCATCTTGTCAATAATAACAACATCTATAACACCCACCAGCTGTGTCAATGACTACATCTACTACACTCACCATCTGTGTCAATTACTACATATACTACACTCACGATCTTGTCAATGACTACATCTACTACACTTACCATCTGTGTCAATGAATACATCTACTACACTCACCATCTGTGCTCAATTACTACATATACTACACTCACGATCTTGTCAATGACTACATCTACTACACTTACCATCTGTGTCAATGAATACATCTAATTATACTCACCATCTTGTCAATGACTACATCTTCTGCACTCACCATCTTGTCAATGACTACATCTAGTAATCTCACTATCTTGTCCATGACTACAACTACTACACTCACCATCTGTGGCAATGACTATATCTACTACACTCACCATCTTGTCAATGACTACATCTACTACACTTACCATCTTGTCAATGACTACATCTTCTACACTCATCATCTTGTCAATGATTACATCTACTACACTCACCATCTTCTCAATGACTACATCTACTACACTCACCATCTGTGTCAATGACTACATCTACTACACTCACCATCTTGTCAATGACAACATCTTCTACACTCACCATCTTGTCAATGACTACATCTATTAATCTCACCATATTCTCAATGACTACATCTACTACACTCACCATCTGTGTCAATGACTACATCTACTAAATCTCTTCACCATCTTGTCAATGACTACATCTACTACACTCGACATCTGTGTCAATGACTACATCTACTACACTCACCATCTGTGTCAATGACTACATCTACTACACTCACCATCTTGTCAATGACTACATCTACTTTACTCACCATCTTGTTAATGACTACATGTACTACACTCACCATCTGTGTCAATGACTACATCTACTACACTCACCATCTGTGTCAATGACTTACATCATACTACACTAACCATCTGTGTCAATGACTACATCTACTACACTCACCATCTGTGTCAATGACTACATCTACTACACTAACCATCTGTGTCAATGACTAAATCTACTACACTCACCATCGGTGTCAATGACTACATCTACTTTACTCACCATTTTGTCAATGACTACATCTACTACACTCACCATCTGTGTCAATGACTACATCTACTACACTCACCATCTGTGCCAATGACTACATCTACTACACTCACCATCTGTGTCAATGACTACATCTACTACACTTTACCATCTGTGTCAATGACAACATCTATTACACTTACCATCTTGTCAATGACTACATCAACTACACTCACCATCTGTGTCAATGACTACATGTACTACACTCACCATCTGTGTCAATGACTACATCTACTACACTTACCATCTGTGTCAATGACAACATCTATTACACTTACCATCTTGTCAATAACAACATCTACAACACTCACCAGCTGTGTCAATGACTACATCTACTACACTCACCATCTGTGTCAATTACTACATATACTACACTCACGATCTTGTCAATGACTACATCTACTACACTTACCATCTGTGTCAATGAATACATCTACTACACTCACCATCTGTGTCAATTACTACATATACTACACTCACGATCTTGTCAATGACTACATCTACTACACTTACCATCTGTGTCAATGAATACATCTACTACACTAACCATCTTGTCAATGACTACATCTTCTGTACTCACCATCTTGTCAATGACTACATCTAGTAATCTCACTATCTTGTCCATGACTACAACTACTACACTCACCATCTGTGGCAATGACTATATCTACTACACTCACCATCTTGTCAATGACTACATCTACTACACTCACCATCTTGTCAATGACTACGTCTTCTACACTCATCATCTTGTCAATGATTACATCTACTACACTCACCATCTTCAATGACTACATCTACTACACTCACCATCTGTGTCAATGACTACATCTACTACACTCACCATCTTGTCAATGACAACATCTTCTACACTCACCATCTTGTCAATGACTACATCTACTAATCTCACCATCTTGTCAATGACTACATCTACTAATCTCACCATCTTGTCAATGACTACATCTACTACACTCACCATCTTGTCAATGACTACATCTACTACACTCACCATCTTGTCAATGACTACATCTACTACATTCACCATCTGTGTCAATGACTACATCTACTACACTCACCATCTGTGTCAATGACTACATCTACTACACTCACCATCTGTGTCAATGACTACATCTACTACACTTACCATCTGTGTCAATGACAACATCTATTACACTTACCATCTTGTCAATGACTACATCTACTACACTCACCATCTGTGTCAATGACTACATGTACTACACTCACTATCTGTGTCAATGACTACATCTACTACACTTACCATCTGTGTCAATGACAACATCTATTACACTTACCATCTTGTCAATAACAAACATCTACAACACTCACCAGCTGTGTCAATGACTACATCTACTACACTCACCATCTGTGTCAATTACTACATATACTACACTCACGATCTTGTCAATGACTACATCTACTACACTTACCATCTGTGTCAATGAATACATCTACTACACTCACCATCTGTGTCAATTACTACATATACTACACTCACGATCTTGTCAATGACTACATCTACTACACTTACCATCTGTGTCAATGACTACATCTACTACACTAACCATCTGTGTCAATGACTAAATCTACTACACTCACCATCGGTGTCAATGACTACATCTACTTTACTCACCATTTTGTCAATGACTACATCTACTACACTCACCATCTGTGTCAATGACTACATCTACTACACTCACCATCTGTGTCAATGACTACATCTACTACACTCACCATCTGTGTCAATGACTACATCTACTACACTTACCATCTGTGTCAATGACAACATCTATTACACTTACCATCTTGTCAATGACTACATCTACTACACTCACCATCTGTGTCAATGACTACATGTACTACACTCACCATCTGTGTCAATGACTACATCTACTACACTTACCATCTGTGTCAATGACAACATCTATTACACTTACCATCTTGTCAATAACAACATCTACAACACTCACCAGCTGTGTCAATGACTACATCTACTACACTCACCATCTGTGTCAATTACTACATATACTACACTCACGATCTTGTCAATGACTACATCTACTACACTTACCATCTGTGTCAATGAATACATCTACTACACTCACCATCTGTGTCAATTACTACATATACTACACTCACGATCTTGTCAATGACTACATCTACTACACTTACCATCTGTGTCAATGAATACATCTACTACACTAACCATCTTGTCAATGACTACATCTTCTGCACTCACCATCTTGTCAATGACTACATCTAGTAATCTCACTATCTTGTCCATGACTACAACTACTACACTCACCATCTGTGGCAATGACTATATCTACTACACTCACCATCTTGTCAATGACTACATCTACTACACTCACCATCTTGTCAATGAGTACGTCTTCTACACTCATCATCTTGTCAATGATTACATCTACTACACTCACCATCTTCTCAATGACTACATCTACTACACTCACCATCTGTGTCAATGACTACATCTACTACACTCACCATCTTGTCAATGACAACATCTTCTACACTCACCATCTTGTCAATGACTACATCTACTAATCTCACCATCTTGTCAATGACTACATCTACTAATCTCACCATCTTGTCAATGACTACATCTACTACACTCACCATCTTGTCAATGACTACATCTACTACACTCACCATCTTGTCAATGACTACATCTACTACACTCACCATCTGTGTCAATGACTACATCTACTACACTCACCATCTGTGTCAATGACTACATCTACTACACTCACCATCTGTGTCAATGACTACATCTACTACACTTACCATCTGTGTCAATGACAACATCTATTACACTTACCATCTTGTCAATGACTACATCTACTACACTCACCATCTGTGTCAATGACTACATGTACTACACTCACCATCTGTGTCAATGACTACATCTAGTACACTTACCATCTGTGTCAATGACAACATCTATTACACTTACCATCTTGTCAATAACAACATCTACAACACTCACCAGCTGTGTCAATGACTACATCTACTACACTCACCATCTGTGTCAATTACTACATATACTACACTCACGATCTTGTCAATGACTACATCTACTACACTTACCATCTGTGTCAATGAATACATCTACTACACTCACCATCTGTGTCAATTACTACATATACTACACTCACGATCTTGTCAATGACTACATCTACTACACTTACCATCTGTGTGAATGAATACATCTACTACACTAACCATCTTGTCAATGACTACATCTTCTGCACTCACCATCTTGTCAATGACTACATCTAGTAATCTCACTATCTTGTCCATGACTACAACTACTACACTCACCATCTGTGGCAATGACTATATCTACTACACTCACCATCTTGTCAATGACTACATCTACTACACTCACCATCTTGTCAATGACTACGTCTTCTACACTCATCATCTTGTCAATGATTACATCTACTACACTCACCATCTTCTCAATGACTACATCTACTACACTCACCATCTGTGTCAATGACTACATCTACTACACTCACCATCTTGTCAATGACAACATCTTCTACACTCACCATTTTGTCAATGACTACATCTACTAATCTCACCATCTTGTCAATGACTACATCTACTAATCTCACCATCTTGTCAATGACTACATCTACTAATCTCACCATCTTGTCAATGACTACATCTACTACACTCACCATCTTGTCAATGACAACATCTTCTACACTCACCATCTTGTCAATGACTACATCTACTAATCTCACCATTTTGTCAATGACTACATCTACTACACTCACCATCTTGTCAATGACTACATCTACTACACTCACCATCTTGTCAATGACTACATCTACTACACTCACCATCTTGTCAATGACTACATCTACTACACTCACCATCTGTGTCAATGACTACATCTACTACACTCACCATCTGTGTCAATGACTACATCTACTACACTCACCATCTGTGTCAATGACTACATCTACTACACTCACCATCTTGTCAATGACTACATCTACTACACTCACCATCTTGTCAATGACTACATCTTCTACACTCATCATCTTGTCAATGATTACATCTACTACACTCACCATCTTCTCAATGACTACATCTACTACACTCACCATCTGTGTCAATGACTACATCTACTACACTCACCATCTTGTCAATGACAACATCTTCTACACTCACCATCTTGTCAATGACTACATCTACTAATCTCACCATCTTGTCAATGACTACATCTACTACACTCACCATCTTGTCAATGACTACATCTACTACACTCACCATCTTGTCAATGACTACATCTACTACACTCACCATCTTGTCAATGACTACATCTACTACACTCACCATCTGTGTCAATGACTACATCTACTACACTCACCATCTGTGTCAATGACTACATCTACTACACTCACCATCTGTGTCAATGACTACATCTACTACACTCACCATCTTGTCAATGACTACATCTTCTACACTCACCATCTTGTCAATGACTACATCTACTTTACTCACCATCTTGTCAATGACTACATCTACTACACTTACCATCTTGTCAATGACTACATCTACTAATCTCACTATCTTGTCAATGACTACATCTACTACACTCACCATCTGTGGCAATGACTATATCTACTACACTCACTATCTTGTTAATGACTACATCTACTACACTCACCATCTTGTCAATGACTACATCTTCTACACTCACCATCTTGTCAATGATTACATCTACTACACTCACCATCTTCTCAATGACTACATCTACTACACTCACCATCTGTGTCAATGACTACATCTACTACACTCACCATCTGTGTCAATGACTACATCTACTACACTCACCATCTGTGTCAATGACTACATCTACTAAACTAACCATCTGTGTCAATGACTACATCTACTACACTAACCATCTGTGTCAATGACTACATCTACTACACTCACCATCTTGTCAATGACAACATCTACAACACTCACCATCTGTGTCAATGACTACATCTACTACACTCACCATCTTGTCAATGACTACATCTACTTTACTCACCATCTTGTCAATGACTACATCTACTACACTTACCATCTTGTCAATGACTACATCTACTAATCTCACTATCTTGTCAATGACTACATCTACTACACTCACCATCTTGTCAATGACTACATCTACTAATCTCACTATCTTGTCAATGACTACATCTACTACACTCACCATTTTGTCAATGACTACATCTTCTACACTCATCATCTTGTCAATGATTACATCTACTACACTCACCATCTTCTCAATGACTACATCTACTACACTCACCATCTGTGTGAATGACTACATCTACTACACTCACCATCTTGTCAATGACAACATCTTCTACACTCACCATCTTGTCAATGACTACATCTACTAATCTCACCATTTTGTCAATGACTACATCTACTATACTCACCATCTTGTCAATGACTACATCTACTACACTCACCATCTTGTCAATGACTACATCTACTACACTCACCATCTTGTCAAAGACTACATCTACTACACTCACCATCTGTGTCAATGACTACATCTACTACACTCACCATCTGTGGCAATGACTACATCTACTACACTCACCATCTTGTCAATGACTACATCTTCTAAACTCACCATCTTGTCAATGACTACATCTACTACACTCACCATCTTGTCAATGACTACATCTACTACACTCACCATCTGTGTCAATGACTACATCTACTACACTCACCATCTGTGTCAATGACTACATCTATTACACTCACCATCTGTGTCAATGACTACATCTACTACACTCACCATCTTGTCAATGACTACATCTTCTACACTCACCATCTTGTCAATGACTACATCTACTTTACTCACCATCTTGTCAATGACTACATCTACTACACTTACCATCTTGTCAATGACTACATCTACTACACTCACCATCTTGTCAATGACTACATCTTCTACACTCACCATCTGTGTCAATGACTACATCTACTAATCTCACCATCTTGTCAATGACTACATTTACTATACTCACCATCTTGTCAATGACTACATCTACTACACTCACCATCTTGTCAATGATTACATCTACTACACTCACCATCTTCTCAATGACTACATCTACTACACTCACCATCTGTGTGAATGACTACATCTACTACACTCACCATCTTGTCAATGACAACATCTTCTACACTCACCATCTTGTCAATGACTACATCTACTAATCTCACCATTTTGTCAATGACTACATCTACTACACTCACCATCTTGTCAATGACTACATCTACTACACTCACCATCTTGTCAATGACTACATCTACTACACTCACCATCTTGTCAATGACTACATCTACTACACTCACCATCTGTGTCAATGACTACATCTACTACACTCACCATCTGTGTCAATGACTACATCTACTACACTCACCATCTGTGTCAATGACTACATCTACTACACTCACCATCTTGTCAATGACTACATCTACTACACTCACCATCTTGTCAATGACTACATCTTCTACACTCATCATCTTGTCAATGATTACATCTACTACACTCACCATCTTCTCAATGACTACATCTACTACACTCACCATCTGTGTCAATGACTACATCTACTACACTCACCATCTTGTCAATGACAACATCTTCTACACTCACCATCTTGTCAATGACTACATCTACTAATCTCACCATCTTGTCAATGACTACATCTACTACACTCACCATCTTGTCAATGACTACATCTACTACACTCACCATCTTGTCAATGACTACATCTACTACACTCACCATCTTGTCAATGACTACATCTACTACACTCACCATCTGTGTCAATGACTACATCTACTACACTCACCATCTGTGTCAATGACTACATCTACTACACTCACCATCAGTGTCAATGACTACATCTACTACACTCACCATCTTGTCAATGACTACATCTTCTACACTCACCATCTTGTCAATGACTACATCTACTTTACTCACCATCTTGTCAATGACTACATCTACTACACTTACCATCTTGTCAATGACTACATCTACTAATCTCACTATCTTGTCAATGACTACATCTACTACACTCACCATCTGTGGCAATGACTATATCTACTACACTCACTATCTTGTTAATGACTACATCTACTACACTCACCATCTTGTCAATGACTACATCTACTAATCTCACTATCTTGTCAATGACTACATCTACTACACTCACCATTTTGTCAATGACTACATCTTCTACACTCATCATCTTGTCAATGATTACATCTACTACACTCACCATCTTCTCAATGACTACATCTACTACACTCACCATCTGTGTGAATGACTACATCTACTACACTCACCATCTTGTCAATGACAACATCTTCTACACTCACCATCTTGTCAATGACTACATCTACTAATCTCACCATTTTGTCAATGACTACATCTACTATACTCACCATCTTGTCAATGACTACATCTACTACACTCACCATCTTGTCAATGACTACATCTACTACACTCACCATCTTGTCAATGACTACATCTACTACACTCACCATCTGTGTCAATGACTACATCTACTACACTCACCATCTGTGGCAATGACTACATCTACTACACTCACCATCTTGTCAATGACTACATCTTCTACACTCACCATCTTGTCAATGACTACATCTACTACACTCACCATCTTGTCAATGACTACATCTACTACACTCACCATCTGTGTCAATGACTACATCTACTACACTCACCATCTGTGTCAATGACTACATCTATTACACTCACCATCTGTGTCAATGACTACATCTACTACACTCACCATCTTGTCAATGACTACATCTACTTTACTCACCATCTTGTCAATGACTACATCTACTACACTTACCATCTTGTCAATGACTACATCTACTAATCTCACTATCTTGTCAATGACTACATCTACTACACTCACCATCTGTGGCAATGACTATATCTACTTCAATCACCATCTTGTTAATGACTACATCTACTACACTCACCATCTTGTCAATGACTACATCTTCTACACTCACCATCTTGTCAATGATTACATCTACTACACTCACCATCTTCTCAATGACTACATCTACTACACTCACCATCTGTGTCAATGACTACATCTACTACACTCACCATCTTGTCAATGACTACATCTACTAATCTCACCATCTTGTCAATGACTACATCTACTACACTCACCATCTTGTCAATGACTACATCTACTACACTCACCATCTGTGTCAATGACTACATCTACTACACTCACCATCTGTGTCAATGACTACATCTACTACACTCACCATCTGTGTCAATGACTAAATCTACTACACTCACCATCTGTGTCAATGACTACATCAACTACACTCACCATCTTGTCAATGACTACATCTTCTTTACTCACCATCTTGTCAATGACTACATCTACTACACTTACCATCTTGTCAATGACTACATCTACTCATCTCACTATCTTGTCAATGACTACATCTACTACACTCACCATCTTGTCAATGACTACATCTTCTAATCTCACTATCTTGTCAATGACTACATCTACTACACTCACCATCTTGTCAATGACTACATCTTCTACACTCACCATCTTGTCAGTGACTACATCTACTACGCTAAACATCTGTGTGAATGACTACATCTTCTTTACTCACAATCTTGTGAATGACTACATGTACTACACTCACCATCTGTGTCAATGACCACATCTACTACACTCACCATCTTGTCAATGACTACATCTACTACACTCACCATCTTGTCAATGACTACATCTACTACACTAACCATCTGTGTCAATGACTACATCTACTACACTCACCATCTGTGTCAATGACTACATCTACTACACTCACCATCTGTGTCAATGACTACATCTACTACACTCATCATCTGTGTCAATGACTACATCTACTACACTCACCATCTGTGTCAATGACTACATCTAATACACTCACCATCTGTGTCAATGACTACATCTACTACACTCACCATCTGTGTCAATGACTACATCTACTACACTCACCATCTGTGTCAATGACTACATCTACTACACTCACCATCTTGTCAATGACTACATCTACTACACTCACCATCTGTGTCAATTACTACATATACTACACTCACAATCTGTGTCAATGACTACATCTACTACACTCGACATCTGTGTCAATGACTACATCTACTACACTCACCATCTGTGTCAATGACTACATCTACTACACTCACCATCTTGTCAATGACTACATTTACTAATCTCACCATCGTGTTAATGACTACATCTACTACACTCACAATCTGTGGCAATGACTACATCTACTACACTCACCATCTTGTCAATGACTACATCTACTACACTCACCATCTTGTCAATGACTACATCTACTACGCTAACAATCTGTGTCAATGACTACATCTACTACACTCACCATCTGTGTCAATGACTACATCTACTACACTAACCATCTGTGTCAATGACTACATCTACTACACTCACCATCTTTTCAATGACTACATCTACTTTACTCACCATCTTGTCAATGACTACATCTACTACACTTACCATCTTGTCAATGACTACATCTACTAATCTCACTATCTTGTCAATGACTACATCTACTACACTCACCATCTGTGGCAATGACTATATCTACTACACTCACTATCTAGTTAATGACTACATCTACTACACTCACCATCTTGTCAATGACTACATCTTCTACACTCACCATCTTGTCAATGATTACATCTACTTTACTCACCATCTTGTCAATGACTACATCTACTAATCTCACTATCTGGTCAATGACTACATATACTACACTCACCATCTGTGGCAATAACTATATCTACTACACTCACCATCCTGTCAATGACTACATCTACTACACTCACCATCTTGTCAATGACTACATCTTTTACACTCACAATCTTGTCAATGATTACATCTACTACACTAACCATCTTCTCAATGACTACATCTACTACACTCACCATCTGTGTCAATGACTACATCTACTACACTCACCATCTTGTCAATGACTATATCTTCTACACTCACCATCTTGTCAATGACTAAATCTACTAATCTCACCATCTTGTCAATGACTACATCTACTACACTCACCATCTTGTCAATGACTACATCTTCTAAACTCACCATCTTGTCAATAATTACATCTACTACACTCACCATCTTCTCAATGACTACATCTACTACACTCACCATATTGTCAATGACTACATCTACTACACTAACCATCTGTGTCAATGACTACATCTTCTTTACTCACCATCTTGTTAATGACTACATGTACTACACTCACCATCTGTGTCAATGACCACATCTACTACACTCACCATCTTGTCAATGACTACATCTACTACACTAACCATCTTGTCAATGATTACATCTACTACACTCACCATCTTCTCAATGACTACATCTACTACACTCACCATCTTGTCAATGACTACATCTTCTACACTCACCATCTTGTCAATGATTACATCTACTACACTCACCATCTGTGTCAATTACTACATATACTACACTCACCATCTGTGTCAATTACTACATCTACTACACTCGACATCTTTGTCAATGACTACATCTACTACACTCACCATCTGTGTCAATGACTACATCTACTACACTCACCATCTTGTCAATGACTACATCTACTAATCTCACCATCTTGTCAATGACTACATCTACTACACTCACAATCTGTGGCAATGACTACATCTACTACACTCACCATCTTGTCAATGACTACATCTACTACACTCACCATCTTGTCAATTACTACATCTACTACACTCACCATCTTGTCAATGACTACATCTACTACATGCTAACCATCTGTGTCAATGACTACATCTACTACACTCACCATCTGTGTCAATGCCTACATCTACTACACTAACAATCTGTGTCAATGACTACATCTACTTTACTCACCATCTTGTCAATGACTACATCTACTAATCTCACCATCTTGTCAATGACTACATCTACTAATCTCACCATCTTGTCAATGACTACATCTACTACACTCACCATCTTGTCAATGACTACATCTACTACACTCACCATCTTGTCAATGACTACATCTACTACACTCACCATCTGTGTCAATGACTACATCTACTACACTCACCATCTGTGTCAATGACTACATCTACTACACTCACCATCTGTGTCAATGACTACATCTACTACACTTACCATCTGTGTCAATGACAACATCTATTACACTTACCATCTTGTCAATGACTACATCTACTACACTCACCATCTGTGTCAATGACTACATGTACTACACTCACCATCTGTGTCAATGACTACATCTACTACACTTACCATCTGTGTCAATGACAACATCTATTACACTTACCATCTTGTCAATAACAACATCTACAACACTCACCAGCTGTGTCAATGACTACATCTACTACACTCACCATCTGTGTCAATTACTACATATACTACACTCACGATCTTGTCAATGACTACATCTACTACACTTACCATCTGTGTCAATGAATACATCTACTACACTCACCATCTGTGTCAATTACTACATATACTACACTCACGATCTTGTCAATGACTACATCTACTACACTTACCATCTGTGTCAATGACTACATCTACTACACTAACCATCTGTGTCAATGACTAAATCTACCACACTCACCATCGGTGTCAATGACTACATCACTTTACTCACCATTTTGTCAATGACTACATCTACTACACTCACCATCTGTGTCAATGACTACATCTACTACACTCACCATCTGTGTCAATGACTACATCTACTACACTCACCATCTGTGTCAATGACTACATCTACTACACTTACCATCTGTGTCAATGACAACATCTATTACACTTACCATCTTGTCAATATGACTACATCTACTACACTCACCATCTGTGTCAATGACTACATGTACTACACTCACCATCTGTGTCAATGACTACATCTACTACTTTACCATCTGTGTCAATGACAACATCTATTACACTTACCATCTTGTCAATAACAACATCTACAACACTCACCAGCTGTGTCAATGACTACATCTACTACACTCACCATCTGTGTCAATTACTACATATACTACACTCACGATCTTGTCAATGACTACATCTACTACACTTACCATCTGTGTCAATGAATACATCTACTACACTCACCATCTGTGTCAATTACTACATATACTACACTCACGATCTTGTCAATGACTACATCTACACACTTACCATCTGTGTCAATGAATACATCTACTACACTAACCATCTTGTCAATGACTACATCTTCTGCATCCTCACCATCTTGTCAATGACTACATCTAGTAATCTCACTATCTTGTCCATGACTACAACTACTACACTCACCATCTGTGGCAATGACTATATCTACTACACTCACCATCTTGTCAATGACTACATCTACTACACTCACCATCTTGTCAATGAGTACGTCTTCTACACTCATCATCTTGTCAATGATTACATCTACTACACTCTACCATCTTCTCAATGACTACATCTACTACACTCACCATCTGTGTCAATGACTACATCTACTACACTCACCATCTTGTCAATGACAACATCTTCTACACTCACCATCTTGTCAATGATTACATCTACTAATCATCCATCTTGTCAATGACTACATCTACTAATCTCACCATCTTGTCAATGACTACATCTACTACACTCACCATCTTGTCAATGACTACATCTACTACACTCACCATCTTGTCAATGACTACATCTACTACTCTCACCATCTGTGTCAATGACTACATCTACTACACTCACCATCTGTGTCAATGACTACATCTACTACACTCTGCCATCTGTGTCAATGACTACATCTACTACACTTACCATCTGTGTCAATGACAACATCTATTACACTTACCATCTTGTCAATGACTACATCTACTACACTCACCATCTGTGTCAATGACTACATGTACTACACTCACCATGTGTGTCAATGATTACATCTACTACACTTACCATCTGTGTCAGTGACAACATCTATTACACTTACCATCTTGTCAATAACAACATCTACAACACTCACCAGCTGTGTCAATGACTACATCTACTACACTCACCATCTGTGTCAATTACTACATATACTACACTCACGATCTTGTCAATGACTACATCTACTACACTTACCATCTGTGTCAATGAATACATCTACTACACTCACCATCTGTGTCAATTACTACATATACTACACTCACGATCTTGTCAATGACTACATCTACTACACTTCATCTGTGTGAATGAATACATCTACTACACTAACCATCTTGTCAATGACTACATCTTCTGCACTCACCATCTTGTCAATGACTACATCTAGTAATCTCACTATCTTGTCCATGACTACAACTACTACACTCACCATCTGTGGCAATGACTATATCTACTACACTCACCATCTTGTCAATGACTACATCTACTACACTCACCATCTTGTCAATGACTACGTCTTCTACACTCATCATCTTGTCAATGATTACATCTACTACACTCACCATCTTCTCAATGACTACATCTACTACACTCACCATCTGTGTCAATGACTACATCTACTACACTCACCATCTTGTCAATGACAACATCTTCTACACTCACCATTTTGTCAATGACTACATCTACTAATCTCACCATCTTGTCAATGACTACATCTACTAATCTCACCATCTTGTCAATGACTACATCTACTAATCTCACCATCTTGTCAATGACTACATCTACTACACTCACCATCTTGTCAATGACAACATCTTCTACACTCACCATCTTGTCAATGACTACATCTACTAATCTCACCATTTTGTCAATGACTACATCTACTACACTCACCATCTTGTCAATGACTACATCTACTACACTCACCATCTTGTCAATGACTACATCTACTACACTCACCATCTTGTCAATGACCACATCTACTACACCTCACCATCTGTGTCAATGACTACATCTACTACACTCACCATCTGTGTCAATGACTACATCTACTACACTCACCATCTGTGTCAATGACTACATCTACTACACTCACCATCTTGTCAATGACTACATCTACTACACTCACCATCTTGTCAATGACTGCATCTTCTACACTCATCATCTTGTCAATGATTACATCTACTACACTCACCATCTTCTCAATGACTACATCTACTACACTCACCATCTGTGTCAATGACTACATCTACTACACTCACCATCTTGTCAATGACAACATCTTCTACACTCACCATCTTGTCAATGACTACATCTACTAATCTCACCATCTTGTCAATGACTACATCTACTACACTCTTCATCTTGTCAATGACTACATCTACTACACTCACCATCTTGTCAATGACTACATCTACTACACTCACCATCTTGTCAATGACTACATCTACTACACTCACCATCTGTGTCAATGACTACATCTACTACACTCACCATCTGTGTCAATGACTACATCTACTACACTCACCATCTGTGTCAATGACTACATCTACTACACTCACCATCTTGTCAATGACTACATCTTCTACACTCACCATCTTGTCAATGACTACATCTACTTTACTCACCATCTTGTCAATGACTACATCTACTACACTTACCATCTTGTCAATGACTACATCTACTAATCTCACTATCTTGTCAATGACTACATCTACTACACTCACCATCTGTGGCAATGACTATATCTACTACACTCACTATCTTGTTAATGACTACATCTACTACACTCACCATCTTGTCAATGACTACATCTTCTACACTCACCATCTTGTCAATGATTACATCTACTACACTCACCATCTTCTCAATGACTACATCTACTACACTCACCATCTGTGTCAATGACTACATCTACTACACTCACCATCTGTGGCCAATGACTACATCTACTACACTCACCATCTGTGTCAATGACTACATCTACTAAACTAACCATCTGTGTCAATGACTACATCTACTACACTAACCATCTGTGTCAATGACTACCATCTACTACACTCACCATCTTGTCAATGACAACATCTACAACACTCACCATCTGTGTCAATGACTACATCTACTACACTCACCATCTTGTCAATGACTACATCTACTTTACTCACCATCTTGTCAATGACTACATCTACTACACTTACCATCTTGTCAATGACTACATCTACTAATCTCACTATCTTGTCAATGACTACATCTACTACACTCACCATCTTGTCAATGACTACATCTACTAATCTCACTATCTTGTCAATGACTACATCTACTACACTCACCATTTTGTCAATGACTACATCTTCTACACTCATCATCTTGTCAATGATTACATCTACTACACTCACCATCTTCTCAATGACTACATCTACTACACTCACCATCTGTGTGAATGACTACATCTACTACACTCACCATCTTGTCAATGACAACATCTTCTACACTCACCATCTTGTCAATGACTACATCTACTAATCTCACCATTTTGTCAATGACTACATCTACTATACTCACCATCTTGTCAATGACTACATCTACTACACTCACCATCTTGTCAATGACTACATCTACTACACTCACCATCTTGTCAAAGACTACATCTACTACACTCACCATCTGTGTCAATGACTACATCTACTACACTCACCATCTGTGGCAATGACTACATCTACTACACTCACCATCTTGTCAATGACTACATCTTCTAAACTCACCATCTTGTCAATGACTACATCTACTACACTCACCATCTTGTCAATGACTACATCTACTACACTCACCATCTGTGTCAATGACTACATCTACTACACTCACCATCTGTGTCAATGACTACATCTATTACACTCACCATCTGTGTCAATGACTACATCTACTACACTCACCATCTTGTCAATGACTACATCTTCTACACTCACCATCTTGTCAATGACTACATCTACTTTACTCACCATCTTGTCAATGACTACATCTACTACACTTACCATCTTGTCAATGACTACATCTACTACACTCACCATCTTGTCAATGACTACATCTTCTACACTCACCATCTGTGTCAATGACTACATCTACTAATCTCACCATCTTGTCAATGACTACATTTACTATACTCACCATCTTGTCAATGACTACATCTACTACACTCACCATCTTGTCAATGATTACATCTACTACACTCACCATCTTCTCAATGACTACATCTACTACACTCACCATCTGTGTGAATGACTACATCTACTACACTCACCATCTTGTCAATGACAACATCTTCTACACTCACCATCTTGTCAATGACTACATCTACTAATCTCACCATTTTGTCAATGACTACATCTACTACACTCACCATCTTGTCAATGACTACATCTACTACACTCACCATCTTGTCAATGACTACATCTACTACACTCACCATCTTGTCAATGACTACATCTACTACACTCACCATCTGTGTCAATGACTACATCTACTACACTCACCATCTGTGTCAATGACTACATCTACTACACTCACCATCTGTGTCAATGACTACATCTACTACACTCACCATCTTGTCAATGACTACATCTACTACACTCACCATCTTGTCAATGACTACATCTTCTACACTCATCATCTTGTCAATGATTACATCTACTACACTCACCATCTTCTCAATGACTACATCTACTACACTCACCATCTGTGTCAATGACTACATCTACTACACTCACCATCTTGTCAATGACAACATCTTCTACACTCACCATCTTGTCAATGACTACATCTACTAATCTCACCATCTTGTCAATGACTACATCTACTACACTCACCATCTTGTCAATGACTACATCTACTACACTCACCATCTTGTCAATGACTACATCTACTACACTCACCATCTTGTCAATGACTACATCTACTACACTCACCATCTGTGTCAATGACTACATCTACTACACTCACCATCTGTGTCAATGACTACATCTACTACACTCACCATCTGTGTCAATGACTACATCTACTACACTCACCATCTTGTCAATGACTACATCTTCTACACTCACCATCTTGTCAATGACTACATCTACTTTACTCACCATCTTGTCAATGACTACATCTACTACACTTACCATCTTGTCAATGACTACATCTATTAATCTCACTATCTTGTCAATGACTACATCTACTACACTCACCATCTGTGGCAATGACTATATCTACTACACTCACTATCTTGTTAATGACTACATCTACTACACTCACCATCTTGTCAATGACTACATCTACTAATCTCACTATCTTGTCAATGACTACATCTACTACACTCACCATTTTGTCAATGACTACATCTTCTACACTCATCATCTTGTCAATGATTACATCTACTACACTCACCATCTTCTCAATGACTACATCTACTACACTCACCATCTGTGTGAATGACTACATCTACTACACTCACCATCTTGTCAATGACAACATCTTCTACACTCACCATCTTGTCAATGACTACATCTACTAATCTCACCATTTTGTCAATGACTACATCTACTATACTCACCATCTTGTCAATGACTACATCTACTACACTCACCATCTTGTCAATGACTACATCTACTACACTCACCATCTTGTCAATGACTACATCTACTACACTCACCATCTGTGTCAATGACTACATCTACTACACTCACCATCTGTGGCAATGACTACATCTACTACACTCACCATCTTGTCAATGACTACATCTTCTACACTCACCATCTTGTCAATGACTACATCTACTACACTCACCATCTTGTCAATGACTACATCTACTACACTCACCATCTGTGTCAATGACTACATCTACTACACTCACCATCTGTGTCAATGACTACATCTATTACACTCACCATCTGTGTCAATGACTACATCTACTACACTCACCATCTTGTCAATGACTACATCTACTTTACTCACCATCTTGTCAATGACTACATCTACTACACTTACCATCTTGTCAATGACTACATCTACTAATCTCACTATCTTGTCAATGACTACATCTACTACACTCACCATCTGTGGCAATGACTATATCTACTTCAATCACCATCTTGTTAATGACTACATCTACTACACTCACCATCTTGTCAATGACTACATCTTCTACACTCACCATCTTGTCAATGATTACATCTACTACACTCACCATCTTCTCAATGACTACATCTACTACACTCACCATCTGTGTCAATGACTACATCTACTACACTCACCATCTTGTCAATGACTACATCTACTAATCTCACCATCTTGTCAATGACTACATCTACTACACTCACCATCTTGTCAATGACTACATCTACTACACTCACCATCTGTGTCAATGACTACATCTACTACACTCACCATCTGTGTCAATGACTACATCTACTACACTCACCATCTGTGTCAATGACTAAATCTACTACACTCACCATCTGTGTCAATGACTACATCAACTACACTCACCATCTTGTCAATGACTACATCTTCTTTACTCACCATCTTGTCAATGACTACATCTACTACACTTACCATCTTGTCAATGACTACATCTACTCATCTCACTATCTTGTCAATGACTACATCTACTACACTCACCATCTTGTCAATGACTACATCTTCTAATCTCACTATCTTGTCAATGACTACATCTACTACACTCACCATCTTGTCAATGACTACATCTTCTACACTCACCATCTTGTCAGTGACTACATCTACTACGCTAAACATCTGTGTGAATGACTACATCTTCTTTACTCACAATCTTGTGAATGACTACATGTACTACACTCACCATCTGTGTCAATGACCACATCTACTACACTCACCATCTTGTCAATGACTACATCTACTACACTCACCATCTTGTCAATGACTACATCTACTACACTAACCATCTGTGTCAATGACTACATCTACTACACTCACCATCTGTGTCAATGACTACATCTACTACACTCACCATCTGTGTCAATGACTACATCTACTACACTCATCATCTGTGTCAATGACTACATCTACTACACTCACCATCTGTGTCAATGACTACATCTAATACACTCACCATCTGTGTCAATGACTACATCTACTACACTCACCATCTGTGTCAATGACTACATCTACTACACTCACCATCTGTGTCAATGACTACATCTACTACACTCACCATCTTGTCAATGACTACATCTACTACACTCACCATCTGTGTCAATTACTACATATACTACACTCACAATCTGTGTCAATGACTACATCTACTACACTCGACATCTGTGTCAATGACTACATCTACTACACTCACCATCTGTGTCAATGACTACATCTACTACACTCACCATCTTGTCAATGACTACATTTACTAATCTCACCATCGTGTTAATGACTACATCTACTACACTCACAATCTGTGGCAATGACTACATCTACTACACTCACCATCTTGTCAATGACTACATCTACTACACTCACCATCTTGTCAATGACTACATCTACTACGCTAACAATCTGTGTCAATGACTACATCTACTACACTCACCATCTGTGTCAATGACTACATCTACTACACTAACCATCTGTGTCAATGACTACATCTACTACACTCACCATCTTGTCAATGACTACATCTACTTTACTCACCATCTTGTCAATGACTACATCTACTACACTTACCATCTTGTCAATGACTACATCTACTAATCTCACTATCTTGTCAATGACTACATCTACTACACTCACCATCTGTGGCAATGACTATATCTACTACACTCACTATCTAGTTAATGACTACATCTACTACACTCACCATCTTGTCAATGACTACATCTTCTACACTCACCATCTTGTCAATGATTACATCTACTTTACTCACCATCTTGTCAATGACTACATCTACTAATCTCACTATCTGGTCAATGACTACATATACTACACTCACCATCTGTGGCAATAACTATATCTACTACACTCACCATCCTGTCAATGACTACATCTACTACACTCACCATCTTGTCAATGACTACATCTTTTACACTCACAATCTTGTCAATGATTACATCTACTACACTAACCATCTTCTCAATGACTACATCTACTACACTCACCATCTGTGTCAATGACTACATCTACTACACTCACCATCTTGTCAATGACTATATCTTCTACACTCACCATCTTGTCAATGACTAAATCTACTAATCTCACCATCTTGTCAATGACTACATCTACTACACTCACCATCTTGTCAATGACTACATCTTCTAAACTCACCATCTTGGCAATAATTACATCTACTACACTCACCATCTTCTCAATGACTACATCTACTACACTCACCATATTGTCAATGACTACATCTACTACACTAACCATCTGTGTCAATGACTACATCTTCTTTACTCACCATCTTGTTAATGACTACATGTACTACACTCACCATCTGTGTCAATGACCACATCTACTACACTCACCATCTTGTCAATGACTACATCTACTACACTAACCATCTTGTCAATGATTACATCTACTACACTCACCATCTTCTCAATGACTACATCTACTACACTCACCATCTTGTCAATGACTACATCTTCTACACTCACCATCTTGTCAATGATTACATCTACTACACTCACCATCTGTGTCAATTACTACATATACTACACTCACCATCTGTGTCAATTACTACATCTACTACACTCGACATCTTTGTCAATGACTACATCTACTACACTCACCATCTGTGTCAATGACTACATCTACTACACTCACCATCTTGTCAATGACTACATCTACTAATCTCACCATCTTGTCAATGACTACATCTACTACACTCACAATCTGTGGCAATGACTACATCTACTACACTCACCATCTTGTCAATGACTACATCTACTACACTCACCATCTTGTCAATTACTACATCTACTACACTCACCATCTTGTCAATGACTACATCTACTACGCTAACCATCTGTGTCAATGACTACATCTACTACACTCACCATCTGTGTCAATGCCTACATCTACTACACTAACAATCTGTGTCAATGACTACATCTACTTTACTCACCATCTTGTCAATGACTACATCTACTAATCTCACCATCTTGTCAATGACTACATCTACTAATCTCACCATCTTGTCAATGACTACATCTACTACACTCACCATCTTGTCAATGACTACATCTACTACACTCACCATCTTGTCAATGACTACATCTACTACACTCACCATCTGTGTCAATGACTACATCTACTACACTCACCATCTGTGTCAATGACTACATCTACTACACTCACCATCTGTGTCAATGACTACATCTACTACACTTACCATCTGTGTCAATGACAACATCTATTACACTTACCATCTTGTCAATGACTACATCTACTACACTCACCATCTGTGTCAATGACTACATGTACTACACTCACCATCTGTGTCAATGACTACATCTACTACACTTACCATCTGTGTCAATGACAACATCTATTACACTTACCATCTTGTCAATAACAACATCTACAACACTCACCAGCTGTGTCAATGACTACATCTACTACACTCACCATCTGTGTCAATTACTACATATACTACACTCACGATCTTGTCAATGACTACATCTACTACACTTACCATCTGTGTCAATGAATACATCTACTACACTCACCATCTGTGTCAATTACTACATATACTACACTCACGATCTTGTCAATGACTACATCTACTACACTTACCATCTGTGTCAATGACTACATCTACTACACTAACCATCTGTGTCAATGACTAAATCTACTACACTCACCATCGGTGTCAATGACTACATCTACTTTACTCACCATTTTGTCAATGACTACATCTACTACACTCACCATCTGTGTCAATGACTACATCTACTACACTCACCATCTGTGTCAATGACTACATCTACTACACTCACCATCTGTGTCAATGACTACATCTACTACACTTACCATCTGTGTCAATGACAACATCTATTACACTTACCATCTTGTCAATGACTACATCTACTACACTCACCATCTGTGTCAATGACTACATGTACTACACTCACCATCTGTGTCAATGACTACATCTACTACACTTACCATCTGTGTCAATGACAACATCTATTACACTTACCATCTTGTCAATAACAACATCTACAACACTCACCAGCTGTGTCAATGACTACATCTACTACACTCACCATCTGTGTCAATTACTACATATACTACACTCACGATCTTGTCAATGACTACATCTACTACACTTACCATCTGTGTCAATGAATACATCTACTACACTCACCATCTGTGTCAATTACTACATATACTACACTCACGATCTTGTCAATGACTACATCTACTACACTTACCATCTGTGTCAATGAAT
The DNA here is from genome assembly GCA_021962125.1 of Bulinus truncatus. Lineage (NCBI taxonomy): Eukaryota > Metazoa > Mollusca > Gastropoda > Planorbidae > Bulinus > Bulinus truncatus. The sequence continues at coordinate 1,867,733 of JAGDYQ010000043.1, read as the reverse complement.
ACATCTACTACACTAACCATCTTGTCAATGACTACATCTTCTGCACTCACCATCTTGTCAATGACTACATCTAGTAATCTCACTATCTTGTCCATGACTACAACTACTACACTCACCATCTGTGGCAATGACTATATCTACTACACTCACCATCTTGTCAATGACTACATCTACTACACTCACCATCTTGTCAATGAGTACGTCTTCTACACTCATCATCTTGTCAATGATTACATCTACTACACTCACCATCTTCTCAATGACTACATCTACTACACTCACCATCTGTGTCAATGACTACATCTACTACACTCACCATCTTGTCAATGACAACATCTTCTACACTCACCATCTTGTCAATGACTACATCTACTAATCTCACCATCTTGTCAATGACTACATCTACTAATCTCACCATCTTGTCAATGACTACATCTACTACACTCACCATCTTGTCAATGACTACATCTACTACACTCACCATCTTGTCAATGACTACATCTACTACACTCACCATCTGTGTCAATGACTACATCTACTACACTCACCATCTGTGTCAATGACTACATCTACTACACTCACCATCTGTGTCAATGACTACATCTACTACACTTACCATCTGTGTCAATGACAACATCTATTACACTTACCATCTTGTCAATGACTACATCTACTACACTCACCATCTGTGTCAATGACTACATGTACTACACTCACCATCTGTGTCAATGACTACATCTACTACACTTACCATCTGTGTCAATGACAACATCTATTACACTTACCATCTTGTCAATAACAACATCTACAACACTCACCAGCTGTGTCAATGACTACATCTACTACACTCACCATCTGTGTCAATTACTACATATACTACACTCACGATCTTGTCAATGACTACATCTACTACACTTACCATCTGTGTCAATGAATACATCTACTACACTCACCATCTGTGTCAATTACTACATATACTACACTCACGATCTTGTCAATGACTACATCTACTACACTTACCATCTGTGTGAATGAATACATCTACTACACTAACCATCTTGTCAATGACTACATCTTCTGCACTCACCATCTTGTCAATGACTACATCTAGTAATCTCACTATCTTGTCCATGACTACAACTACTACACTCACCATCTGTGGCAATGACTATATCTACTACACTCACCATCTTGTCAATGACTACATCTACTACACTCACCATCTTGTCAATGACTACGTCTTCTACACTCATCATCTTGTCAATGATTACATCTACTACACTCACCATCTTCTCAATGACTACATCTACTACACTCACCATCTGTGTCAATGACTACATCTACTACACTCACCATCTTGTCAATGACAACATCTTCTACACTCACCATTTTGTCAATGACTACATCTACTAATCTCACCATCTTGTCAATGACTACATCTACTAATCTCACCATCTTGTCAATGACTACATCTACTAATCTCACCATCTTGTCAATGACTACATCTACTACACTCACCATCTTGTCAATGACAACATCTTCTACACTCACCATCTTGTCAATGACTACATCTACTAATCTCACCATTTTGTCAATGACTACATCTACTACACTCACCATCTTGTCAATGACTACATCTACTACACTCACCATCTTGTCAATGACTACATCTACTACACTCACCATCTTGTCAATGACTACATCTACTACACTCACCATCTGTGTCAATGACTACATCTACTACACTCACCATCTGTGTCAATGACTACATCTACTACACTCACCATCTGTGTCAATGACTACATCTACTACCCTCACCATCTTGTCAATGACTACATCTACTACACTCACCATCTTGTCAATGACTACATCTTCTACACTCATCATCTTGTCAATGATTACATCTACTACACTCACCATCTTCTCAATGACTACATCTACTACACTCACCATCTGTGTCAATGACTACATCTACTACACTCACCATCTTGTCAATGACAACATCTTCTACACTCACCATCTTGTCAATGACTACATCTACTAATCTCACCATCTTGTCAATGACTACATCTACTACACTCACCATCTTGTCAATGACTACATCTACTACACTCACCATCTTGTCAATGACTACATCTACTACACTCACCATCTTGTCAATGACTACATCTACTACACTCACCATCTGTGTCAATGACTACATCTACTACACTCACCATCTGTGTCAATGACTACATCTACTACACTCACCATCTGTGTCAATGACTACATCTACTACACTCACCATCTTGTCAATGACTACATCTTCTACACTCACCATCTTGTCAATGACTACATCTACTTTACTCACCATCTTGTCAATGACTACATCTACTACACTTACCATCTTGTCAATGACTACATCTACTAATCTCACTATCTTGTCAATGACTACATCTACTACACTCACCATCTGTGGCAATGACTATATCTACTACACTCACTATCTTGTTAATGACTACATCTACTACACTCACCATCTTGTCAATGACTACATCTTCTACACTCACCATCTTGTCAATGATTACATCTACTACACTCACCATCTTCTCAATGACTACATCTACTACACTCACCATCTGTGTCAATGACTACATCTACTACACTCACCATCTGTGTCAATGACTACATCTACTACACTCACCATCTGTGTCAATGACTACATCTACTAAACTAACCATCTGTGTCAATGACTACATCTACTACACTAACCATCTGTGTCAATGACTACATCTACTACACTCACCATCTTGTCAATGACAACATCTACAACACTCACCATCTGTGTCAATGACTACATCTACTACACTCACCATCTTGTCAATGACTACATCTACTTTACTCACCATCTTGTCAATGACTACATCTACTACACTTACCATCTTGTCAATGACTACATCTACTAATCTCACTATCTTGTCAATGACTACATCTACTACACTCACCATCTTGTCAATGACTACATCTACTAATCTCACTATCTTGTCAATGACTACATCTACTACACTCACCATTTTGTCAATGACTACATCTTCTACACTCATCATCTTGTCAATGATTACATCTACTACACTCACCATCTTCTCAATGACTACATCTACTACACTCACCATCTGTGTGAATGACTACATCTACTACACTCACCATCTTGTCAATGACAACATCTTCTACACTCACCATCTTGTCAATGACTACATCTACTAATCTCACCATTTTGTCAATGACTACATCTACTATACTCACCATCTTGTCAATGACTACATCTACTACACTCACCATCTTGTCAATGACTACATCTACTACACTCACCATCTTGTCAAAGACTACATCTACTACACTCACCATCTGTGTCAATGACTACATCTACTACACTCACCATCTGTGGCAATGACTACATCTACTACACTCACCATCTTGTCAATGACTACATCTTCTAAACTCACCATCTTGTCAATGACTACATCTACTACACTCACCATCTTGTCAATGACTACATCTACTACACTCACCATCTGTGTCAATGACTACATCTACTACACTCACCATCTGTGTCAATGACTACATCTATTACACTCACCATCTGTGTCAATGACTACATCTACTACACTCACCATCTTGTCAATGACTACATCTTCTACACTCACCATCTTGTCAATGACTACATCTACTTTACTCACCATCTTGTCAATGACTACATCTACTACACTTACCATCTTGTCAATGACTACATCTACTACACTCACCATCTTGTCAATGACTACATCTTCTACACTCACCATCTGTGTCAATGACTACATCTACTAATCTCACCATCTTGTCAATGACTACATTTACTATACTCACCATCTTGTCAATGACTACATCTACTACACTCACCATCTTGTCAATGATTACATCTACTACACTCACCATCTTCTCAATGACTACATCTACTACACTCACCATCTGTGTGAATGACTACATCTACTACACTCACCATCTTGTCAATGACAACATCTTCTACACTCACCATCTTGTCAATGACTACATCTACTAATCTCACCATTTTGTCAATGACTACATCTACTACACTCACCATCTTGTCAATGACTACATCTACTTACACTCACCATCTTGTCAATGACTACATCTACTACACTCACCATCTTGTCAATGACTACATCTACTACACTCACCATCTGTGTCAATGACTACATCTACTACACTCACCATCTGTGTCAATGACTACATCTACTACACTCACCATCTGTGTCAATGACTACATCTACTACACTCACCATCTTGTCAATGACTACATCTACTACACTCACCATCTTGTCAATGACTACATCTTCTACACTCATCATCTTGTCAATGATTACATCTACTACACTCACCATCTTCTCAATGACTACATCTACTACACTCACCATCTGTGTCAATGACTACATCTACTACACTCACCATCTTGTCAATGACAACATCTTCTACACTCACCATCTTGTCAATGACTACATCTACTAATCTCACCATCTTGTCAATGACTACATCTACTACACTCACCATCTTGTCAATGACTACATCTACTACACTCACCATCTTGTCAATGACTACATCTACTACACTCTCACCATCTTGTCAATGACTACATCTACTACACTCACCATCTGTGTCAATGACTACATCTACTACACTCACCATCTGTGTCAATGACTACATCTACTACACTCACCATCTGTGTCAATGACTACATCTACTACACTCACCATCTTGTCAATGACTACATCTTCTACACTCACCATCTTGTCAATGACTACATCTACTTTACTCACCATCTTGTCAATGACTACATCTACTACACTTACCATCTTGTCAATGACTACATCTACTAATCTCACTATCTTGTCAATGACTACATCTACTACACTCACCATCTGTGGCAATGACTATATCTACTACACTCACTATCTTGTTAATGACTACATCTACTACACTCACCATCTTGTCAATGACTACATCTACTAATCTCACTATCTTGTCAATGACTACATCTACTACACTCACCATTTTGTCAATGACTACATCTTCTACACTCATCATCTTGTCAATGATTACATCTACTACACTCACCATCTTCTCAATGACTACATCTACTACACTCACCATCTGTGTGAATGACTACATCTACTACACTCACCATCTTGTCAATGACAACATCTTCTACACTCACCATCTTGTCAATGACTACATCTACTAATCTCACCATTTTGTCAATGACTACATCTACTATACTCACCATCTTGTCAATGACTACATCTACTACACTCACCATCTTGTCAATGACTACATCTACTACACTCACCATCTTGTCAATGACTACATCTACTACACTCACCATCTGTGTCAATGACTACATCTACTACACTCACCATCTGTGGCAATGACTACATCTACTACACTCACCATCTTGTCAATGACTACATCTTCTACACTCACCATCTTGTCAATGACTACATCTACTACACTCACCATCTTGTCAATGACTACATCTACTACACTCACCATCTGTGTCAATGACTACATCTACTACACTCACCATCTGTGTCAATGACTACATCTATTACACTCACCATCTGTGTCAATGACTACATCTACTACACTCACCATCTTGTCAATGACTACATCTACTTTACTCACCATCTTGTCAATGACTACATCTACTACACTTACCATCTTGTCAATGACTACATCTACTAATCTCACTATCTTGTCAATGACTACATCTACTACACTCACCATCTGTGGCAATGACTATATCTACTTCAATCACCATCTTGTTAATGACTACATCTACTACACTTCACCATCTTGTCAATGACTACATCTTCTACACTCACCATCTTGTCAATGATTACATCTACTACACTCACCATCTTCTCAATGACTACATCTACTACACTCACCATCTGTGTCAATGACTACATCTACTACACTCACCATCTTGTCAATGACTACATCTACTAATCTCACCATCTTGTCAATGACTACATCTACTACACTCACCATCTTGTCAATGACTACATCTACTACACTCACCATCTGTGTCAATGACTACATCTACTACACTCACCATCTGTGTCAATGACTACATCTACTACACTCACCATCTGTGTCAATGACTAAATCTACTACACTCACCATCTGTGTCAATGACTACATCAACTACACTCACCATCTTGTCAATGACTACATCTTCTTTACTCACCATCTTGTCAATGACTACATCTACTACACTTACCATCTTGTCAATGACTACATCTACTCATCTCACTATCTTGTCAATGACTACATCTACTACACTCACCATCTTGTCAATGACTACATCTTCTAATCTCACTATCTTGTCAATGACTACATCTACTACACTCACCATCTTGTCAATGACTACATCTTCTACACTCACCATCTTGTCAGTGACTACATCTACTACGCTAAACATCTGTGTGAATGACTACATCTTCTTTACTCACAATCTTGTGAATGACTACATGTACTACACTCACCATCTGTGTCAATGACCACATCTACTACACTCACCATCTTGTCAATGACTACATCTACTACACTCACCATCTTGTCAATGACTACATCTACTACACTAACCATCTGTGTCAATGACTACATCTACTACACTCACCATCTGTGTCAATGACTACATCTACTACACTCACCATCTGTGTCAATGACTACATCTACTACACTCATCATCTGTGTCAATGACTACATCTACTACACTCACCATCTGTGTCAATGACTACATCTAATACACTCACCATCTGTGTCAATGACTACATCTACTACACTCACCATCTGTGTCAATGACTACATCTACTACACTCACCATCTGTGTCAATGACTACATCTACTACACTCACCATCTTGTCAATGACTACATCTACTACACTCACCATCTGTGTCAATTACTACATATACTACACTCACAATCTGTGTCAATGACTACATCTACTACACTCGACATCTGTGTCAATGACTACATCTACTACACTCACCATCTGTGTCAATGACTACATCTACTACACTCACCATCTTGTCAATGACTACATTTACTAATCTCACCATCGTGTTAATGACTACATCTACTACACTCACAATCTGTGGCAATGACTACATCTACTACACTCACCATCTTGTCAATGACTACATCTACTACACTCACCATCTTGTCAATGACTACATCTACTATGCTAACAATCTGTGTCAATGACTACATCTACTACACTCACCATCTGTGTCAATGACTACATCTACTACACTAACCATCTGTGTCAATGACTACATCTACTACACTCACCATCTTGTCAATGACTACATCTACTTTACTCACCATCTTGTCAATGACTACATCTACTACACTTACCATCTTGTCAATGACTACATCTACTAATCTCACTATCTTGTCAATGACTACATCTACTACACTCACCATCTGTGGCAATGACTATATCTACTACACTCACTATCTAGTTAATGACTACATCTACTACACTCACCATCTTGTCAATGACTACATCTTCTACACTCACCATCTTGTCAATGATTACATCTACTTTACCACCATCTTGTCAATGACTACATCTACTAATCTCACTATCTGGTCAATGACTACATATACTACACTCACCATCTGTGGCAATAACTATATCTACTACACTCACCATCCTGTCAATGACTACATCTACTACACTCACCATCTTGTCAATGACTACATCTTTTACACTCACAATCTTGTCAATGATTACATCTACTACACTAACCATCTTCTCAATGACTACATCTACTACACTCACCATCTGTGTCAATGACTACATCTACTACACTCACCATCTTGTCAATGACTATATCTTCTACACTCACCATCTTGTCAATGACTAAATCTACTAATCTCACCATCTTGTCAATGACTACATCTACTACACTCACCATCTTGTCAATGACTACATCTTCTAAACTCACCATCTTGGCAATAATTACATCTACTACACTCACCATCTTCTCAATGACTACATCTACTACACTCACCATATTGTCAATGACTACATCTACTACACTAACCATCTGTGTCAATGACTACATCTTCTTTACTCACCATCTTGTTAATGACTACATGTACTACACTCACCATCTGTGTCAATGACCACATCTACTACACTCACCATCTTGTCAATGACTACATCTACTACACTAACCATCTTGTCAATGATTACATCTACTACACTCACCATCTTCTCAATGACTACATCTACTACACTCACCATCTTGTCAATGACTACATCTTCTACACTCACCATCTTGTCAATGATTACATCTACTACACTCACCATCTGTGTCAATTACTACATATACTACACTCACCATCTGTGTCAATTACTACATCTACTACACTCGACATCTTTGTCAATGACTACATCTACTACACTCACCATCTGTGTCAATGACTACATCTACTACACTCACCATCTTGTCAATGACTACATCTACTAATCTCACCATCTTGTCAATGACTACATCTACTACACTCACAATCTGTGGCAATGACTACATCTACTACACTCACCATCTTGTCAATGACTACATCTACTACACTCACCATCTTGTCAATTACTACATCTACTACACTCACCATCTTGTCAATGACTACATCTACTACGCTAACCATCTGTGTCAATGACTACATCTACTACACTCACCATCTGTGTCAATGCCTACATCTACTACACTAACAATCTGTGTCAATGACTACATCTACTTTACTCACCATCTTGTCAATGACTACATCTCCTACACTCACCATCTGTGTCAATGACTACATCTACTACACTCACCATCTGTGTCAGTGACTACATGTACTACACTCACCATCTGTGTCAATGACTACATCTACTACACTAACCATCTGTGTCAATGACAACATCTATTACACTTACCATCTTGTCAATGACAACATCTACAACACTCACCAGCTGTGTCAATGACTACATCTACTACACTCACCATCTGTGTCAATTACTACATATACTAAGACTCACCATCTTGTCAATGACTACATCTACTACACTCACCATCTGTGTCAATGACTACATCTACTGGACACTCACCATCTCTTGTCAATGACAACATCTTCTGCACTCACCATCTTGTCAATGACTACATCTACTAATCTCACTATCTTGTCAATGACTACATCTACTACACTCACCATCTGTGGCAATGACTACATCTACTTTACTCACCATCTTGTCAATGACTACATCTACTACACTCACCATCTGTGTCAATGACTACATCTACTACACTCACCATCTGTGTCAGTGACTACATGTACTACACTCACCATCTGTGTCAATGACTACATCTACTACACTAACCATCTGTGTCAATGACAACATCTATTACACTTACCATCTTGTCAATGACAACATCTACAACACTCACCAGCTGTGTCAATGACTACATCTACTACACTCTACCATCTGTGTCAATTACTACATATACTACACTCACCATCTTGTCAATGACTACATCTACTACACTCACCATCTGTGTCAATGACTACATCTACTACACTCACCATCTTGTCAATGACTACATCTTCTGCACTCACCATCTTGTCAATGACTACATCTACTAATCTCACTATCTTGTCAATGACTACATCTACTACACTCACCATCTGTGGCAATGACTACATCTACTTTACTCACCATCTTGTCAATGACTACATCTACTACACTCACCATCTGTGTCAATGACTACATCTACTACACTCACCATCTGTGTCAGTGACTACATGTACTACACTCACCATCTGTGTCAATGACTACATCTACTACACTAACCATCTGTGTCAATGACAACATCTATTACACTTACCATCTTGTCAATGACAACATCTACAACACTCACCAGCTGTGTCAATGACTACATCTACTACACTCACCATCTGTGTCAATGACTACATCTACTACACTCACCATCTTGTCAATGACTACATCTACTACACTCACCATCTGTGTCAATTACTACATATACTACACTCACAATCTGTGTCAATGACTACATCTACTACACTCGACATCTGTGTCAATGACTACATCTACTACACTCACCATCTGTGTCAATGACTACATCTACTACACTCACCATCTTGTCAATGACTACATTTACTAATCTCACCATCGTGTTAATGACTACATCTACTACACTCACAATCTGTGGCAATGACTACATCTACTACACTCACCATCTTGTCAATGACTACATCTACTACACTCACCATCTTGTCAATGACTACATCTACTACGCTAACAATCTGTGTCAATGACTACATCTACTACACTCACCATCTGTGTCAATGACTACATCTACTACACTAACCATCTGTGTCAATGACTACATCTACTACACTCACCATCTTGTCAATGACTACATCTACTTTACTCACCATCTTGTCAATGACTACATCTACTACACTTACCATCTTGTCAATGACTACATCTACTAATCTCACTATCTTGTCAATGACTACATCTACTACACTCACCATCTGTGGCAATGACTATATCTACTACACTCACTATCTAGTTAATGACTACATCTACTACACTCACCATCTTGTCAATGACTACATCTTCTACACTCACCATCTTGTCAATGATTACATCTACTTTACTCACCATCTTGTCAATGACTACATCTACTAATCTCACTATCTGGTCAATGACTACATATACTACACTCACCATCTGTGGCAATAACTATATCTACTACACTCACCATCCTGTCAATGACTACATCTACTACACTCACCATCTTGTCAATGACTACATCTTTTACACTCACAATCTTGTCAATGATTACATCTACTACACTAACCATCTTCTCAATGACTACATCTACTACACTCACCATCTGTGTCAATGACTACATCTACTACACTCACCATCTTGTCAATGACTATATCTTCTACACTCACCATCTTGTCAATGACTAAATCTACTAATCTCACCATCTTGTCAATGACTACATCTACTACACTCACCATCTTGTCAATGACTACATCTTCTAAACTCACCATCTTGGCAATAATTACATCTACTACACTCACCATCTTCTCAATGACTACATCTACTACACTCACCATATTGTCAATGACTACATCTACTACACTAACCATCTGTGTCAATGACTACATCTTCTTTACTCACCATCTTGTTAATGACTACATGTACTACACTCACCATCTGTGTCAATGACCACATCTACTACACTCACCATCTTGTCAATGACTACATCTACTACACTAACCATCTTGTCAATGATTACATCTACTACACTCACCATCTTCTCAATGACTACATCTACTACACTCACCATCTTGTCAATGACTACATCTTCTACACTCACCATCTTGTCAATGATTACATCTACTACACTCACCATCTGTGTCAATTACTACATATACTACACTCACCATCTGTGTCAATTACTACATCTACTACACTCGACATCTTTGTCAATGACTACATCTACTACACTCACCATCTGTGTCAATGACTACATCTACTACACTCACCATCTTGTCAATGACTACATCTACTAATCTCACCATCTTGTCAATGACTACATCTACTACACTCACAATCTGTGGCAATGACTACATCTACTACACTCACCATCTTGTCAATGACTACATCTACTACACTCACCATCTTGTCAATTACTACATCTACTACACTCACCATCTTGTCAATGACTACATCTACTACGCTAACCATCTGTGTCAATGACTACATCTACTACACTCACCATCTGTGTCAATGCCTACATCTACTACACTAACAATCTGTGTCAATGACTACATCTACTTTACTCACCATCTTGTCAATGACTACATCTCCTACACTCACCATCTGTGTCAATGACTACATCTACTACACTCACCATCTGTGTCAGTGACTACATGTACTACACTCACCATCTGTGTCAATGACTACATCTACTACACTAACCATCTGTGTCAATGACAACATCTATTACACTTACCATCTTGTCAATGACAACATCTACAACACTCACCAGCTGTGTCAATGACTACATCTACTACACTCACCATCTGTGTCAATTACTACATATACTACACTCACCATCTTGTCAATGACTACATCTACTACACTCACCATCTGTGTCAATGACTACATCTACTACACTCACCATCTTGTCAATGACAACATCTTCTGCACTCACCATCTTGTCAATGACTACATCTACTAATCTCACTATCTTGTCAATGACTACATCTACTACACTCACCATCTGTGGCAATGACTACATCTACTTTACTCACCATCTTGTCAATGACTACATCTACTACACTCACCATCTGTGTCAATGACTACATCTACTACACTCACCATCTGTGTCAGTGACTACATGTACTACACTCACCATCTGTGTCAATGACTACATCTACTACACTAACCATCTGTGTCAATGACAACATCTATTACACTTACCATCTTGTCAATGACAACATCTACAACACTCACCAGCTGTGTCAATGACTACATCTACTACACTCACCATCTGTGTCAATTACTACATATACTACACTCACCATCTTGTCAATGACTACATCTACTACACTCACCATCTGTGTCAATGACTACATCTACTACACTCACCATCTTGTCAATGACTACATCTTCTGCACTCACCATCTTGTCAATGACTACATCTACTAATCTCACTATCTTGTCAATGACTACATCTACTACACTCACCATCTGTGGCAATGACTACATCTACTTTACTCACCATCTTGTCAATGACTACATCTACTACACTCACCATCTGTGTCAATGACTACATCTACTACACTCACCATCTGTGTCAGTGACTACATGTACTACACTCACCATCTGTGTCAATGACTACATCTACTACACTAACCATCTGTGTCAATGACAACATCTATTACACTTACCATCTTGTCAATGACAACATCTACAACACTCACCAGCTGTGTCAATGACTACATCTACTACACTCACCATCTGTGTCAATTACTACATATACTACACTCACCATCTTGTCAATGACTACATCTACTACACTCACCATCTGTGTCAATGACTACATCTACTACACTCACCATCTTGTCAATGACTACATCTTCTGCACTCACCATCTTGTCAATGACTACATCTACTAGACTCACCATCTGTGTCAGTGACTACATGTACTACACTCACCATCTGTGTCAATGACTACATCTACTACACTAACCATCTGTGTCAATGACAACATCTATTACACTTACCATCTTGTCAATGACAACATCTACAACACTCACCAGCTGTGTCAATGACTACATCTACCACAATCACCATCTGTGTCAATTACTACATATACTACACTCACCATCTTGTCAATGACTACATCTACTACACTCACCATCTGTGTCAATGACTACATCTACTACACTCACCATCTTGTCAATGACTACATTATCTGCACTCACCATCTGTGTCAATGACTATATCTACTACACTCACCATCTTGTAAATGATTACATCTACTACACTCACCATCTTCTCAATGACTACATCTACTACACTCACCATCTGTGTCAATGACTACATCTTCTACACTCACCATCTTGTCAATGACTACATCTACTAATCTCACCATCTTGTCAATGACTACATCTACTACACTCACCATCTTGTCAATGACTACATCTACTACACTCACCATCTTGTCAATGACAACATCTACTACGCTAACCATCTGTGTCAATGACTACATCTACTTTACTCACCATCTTGTTAATGACTACATGTACTACACTTACCATCTGTGTCAATGACTACATCTATTACACTCACCATCTGTGTCAATGACTACATCTACTACACTCACCATCTTGTCAATGACTACATCTACTTTACTCACCATCTTGTCAATGACTACATCTACTTTACTCACCATCTTGTCAATGACTACATCTACTACACTCACCATCTGTGTCAATGACTACATCTACTACACTAGCAATATATATCAGCTCCACCACCATAATCGTCATCGTCGGCATCCGTCCGTCTCGAGAGACGATGTTGTAGCTAAGATGAGTCTACAAAACACCGCCGGGAATGGCCGTGCAGTCCGACTCGGGAGTGGCAATCCCTGCCGCACTTGTCACACTTGAAGATAGTTGGTTGTTGTAGTTGTTGTTGTAGCTGTTCTTTTTTCCGCTTCCGTCTTGTTCTTTTCAGGGCAGCATTATCCTGTCGCTCAGCCTCTGCGCGCAATGAACCCTGCCGGACAGCGAGCCTCCATGAGTGGCGGTCGGCTGCTTGGCTCTCCCAGGAGTTGGGGTTAATGGAGCACTCTTTCATATCCTTTTTGCAGGTGTCTTTGTAGCGCATTTTAGGTCGCCCTGTTTTCCTCTGGCCGGTAACTAACTCGCCATAGAGTAGGTCTTTCTGGATGCGGCCTGCGTCCATTCTTTTGACATGACCGAGCCATCTGAGGCGTCTCCCGCTGAGAACTGCAAACAAGCTGCTCATGTTGGCCCTCTCTAGCACCCCAGTGTTGGGGATCTTGTCTTGCCACTTTATCTGCAGTATACGTCGCAGGCACCTCATGTGGAAATTGTTTAGCTTTCTTTCGTGCCTCGCGTAAGTGGTCCACGTCTCGCATCCATAGAGGAGGTTACTAAGACTAAGTATGCAGGCCTGGTAGACGCGCAATCTGGTATTTTCGGTGAGGCTGGGATTTTCCCACACACGTTGCTTTAGTCTCGCCATGACTGTGGCTGCCCTAGCGATTCTGCAATCGATCTCCGGGTCTATGGATAGCGAGCTGGAGATGGTGGACCCGAGGTAAGTGAAGTTCTCGACGACCTCTAGGGTGTGCCCATCGATGTCAATGCTTGGGGGTGTATCTGTACCCTGTGCCATGACATTCGTCTTTTTCAGGCTCATAGTCAGTCCAAACTCCTTGCATGCATGGGAGAGGCGGGTGACAAGCTGCTGCAGTCCGTCTTCAGCGTGTGATGTCAAGGCTGCGTCATCAGCAAAGAGCAGCTCGCGAATTAGGACCTTTGTGACTTTGGTCTTTGCACGGAGGCGGGCTATGTTATAGAGCTTGCCATCGGACCTTGTATGGATGTAAACACCCTCGCTGCAATCCTTGAAGGCGTATTGGAGGAGCATGGAAAAGAAAATGCCGAAGAGTGTAGATGCAAGGACGCAGCCCTGTTTTACTCCGCTGCTGACTGGGAAGGCCTCGGAGATTGCGCCGTTGTAGCAAACCGTGCTATGCATGTTGTCGTGGAAGGACATGACCACTGCAAGCAGGTGTGGGGGGCAGCCAATCTTTTGCAGCAAGCTGAAGAGTCCACTTCGACTTACTAGATCAAACGCCTTTGCGAGGTCGACGAAAGCGATGTAGAGTGGCACCTGCTGTTCCTGACACTTCTCTTGAAGTTGACGTAGTGAGAAGATCATGTCCACTGTTGATCGGCCAGCCCTGAAGCCACACTGTGACTCTGTGTAGACTCGGGAGGCGAGGGCCTGCAGGCGCTTTAGAGCGACGCGGGCGAAAGCTTTGCCGACGATGCTGAGGAGGGAGATGCCCCGGTAGTTATTACAGTCGCTCCGGTCCCCTTTGTTCTTGTATAGTGTGATAATTTTGGCATCCCTCATGTCTTGGGGGATATAGCCCTGTTCCCAGCATCGACTTAGGAGGTCGTGCAATGGCTTTAGCAGTGTTGGTTTTCCGCTCTTCAGAACTTCTTGTGGGATTCCATCGCTACCGGGTGCCTTTCCGTTTGCAAGGCAGTCGATGGCTTTGCTTAGTTCATCCACGGTGGGTGTGGTGTCTAGCTCCTCCATGACAGGCAGATCTGGGATAGCGCCAAGGGTGGCATCATTCACAGTGTTCTGGGTTGCGTATAGCTCCAGGTAGTGTTCGGTCCACCTCTGCATTTTTTTTCCTGGTCCTTGATGACCTCTCCTGTTTTGGATATAAGGGGGGCGGTTTTGGAGGGAGTTGGGCCTATTGCCTTTTTGATGCCCTCGTACATCCCTCTTGCGTTTCCTGTATCGGCAGCTGCCTGGATGCTGCTACAGAGGTTCAACCAGTAGGAGTTGGCGCATCTGCGGGCGGTCTGCTGGGCTTTGCTCCTGGCTGTCCGTAGGGCTTTTAGTGTGTTGGGACTGGGCCTGGCCTTGTAGGCCAGTAGGGCTTTCCTTTTTACCTCGGTAACGGGTTCCATTTCCTCCCAGTGGGCCTCGTACCAATCGGCGTTTTTCCGCTCTATCTTTCCATAGGTGGTGATGGCGGAGTTATATACGACATCACGCAGACGCGACCACCTAGAGTCGATGGTGTCAACTGCTAACTTTCTTTCACTGAGTGTAACTTCCAGACTGCTGATAAACTGTTGGTTTTTTTCGGGATTTCTGGCACAGTTGATATTGATGCGTGGGCGACCTTTTTTCTCTGAGTGATGCAGTTTCTTCGGCGTTATGCGCACCTTGCTTGCCACGAGGGCGTGGTCCGTGTCGCAGTCTGCACTGTGGTAGCTGCGGGTGAGGAGGATACTGTCGATATTCCCTCTTCTGGTGAGGACGAGGTCGAGTTGGTGCCAGTGGCGGGAGCGTGGGTGCCTCCATGACACCTGATGTATCTCTTTGCACCTGAAGAAGGTGTTGGTCACGCACAGGCCATGGTGGCACGAGAGCTCAAGCAGTCTCTGGCCATTTTCATTTATCTTTCCCCGCCCAAAGCTTCCGAGACAGGTGGGCCAAGCCACATGGTCAGCTCCTACCCTTGCGTTGAAATCGCCAAGGAGATAAAGGCTATCGGTGCTAGGAATCTTCAATAGCGCTTCATCTAGGGACTGGTAAAATTGATCTTTCTCCTCGGCAGTGGAGCAGAGGGTTGGAGCATACACGCTGAATATGTGAGCTGGGCCAGAGGACGTTGACAGTCGGAGGATTAGTAATCTCTCAGAGCCGTCTGTTGGGGGCTCTATGAATCTGACAAGCGTGTTTTTCACCGCAAAGCCAACACCGTGTTGCCTCGGTTGGTCTGAGGACTTCCCTTTCCAATAGAATGTGTAGTTAGCTTCTCTGATGGTGCCGGTTTCAGCCAGCCGGGTCTCCTGTAGAGCGGCGATGTCGATGTTTAGTCGTGAGAGTTCCCTGTCGATGACAGCGGTCTTCCTTGCGTCATCAATCTGCTGAAGGTCAGATGTGAGTCCGGTACACATGGTCCTGATGTTCCAGCTTGCGAATCGAAGAGCTGGAGGCTTCTTGCTAGTTCTTATCTTGAATTTGCCTGGTGCGTGTGTTTTTTGGCCCACTTTTTGAGAAGTGCATCTCTAATCCCCACGCACCCAGTAGGGCAGGTGAGCCACGGCGAGACAGCACCCAACTGGCTGGGGGCTGCCCAGCTTGAGGCGGGCGGTAGCTGTCCAATGAGGCGCGATGACCTCTCCCACCGTCGAAAGAGACCCCTGGCGCTCGTTTCCTTCGCCAATCGGATGAGCTTAGAACCGGTAACTGTCCCCTTCCGTGTTGTATCGACATCGTGCGACGACGCTGGAGTATCCTCTCCAGTTTAGCTACAGAGCCTGGGCAGGGTAATATGGAGGGATAGCTGTTGCTCGTGCAGCAGTCCCCCCCTCTCCGCGCAACTGAGGGATCCAAGGGAAAGACAGAGTCGATACGGCTTGGCTTCAGCTGCCTCGCAGGAGTTGCCGGCGTTGACAATATAGGGTCTGGCCGCCTTGGGGACTCCAGCTCCGGATTTCTTTTCAGGGTTTACTCCCTTAGCCTATCCTCGTAGGAGGTATGCCGCTAGGCAGCGGAGGTTTGAGAACAGAGTTTTCCTTCTCCTAGATGAGCTACCAACCGAGGTTGACGAGCCCCATCTGCCCGAAGCGGCTGGTTTTGAGACGCCAGTGAACCGCCTTCGCCCCTTCTCCTGTCAGTGGAAACAGTTTCGCCGGGCTTAGTAGCTAAGCCGCACGAGAAGGCCAGGAGTTGGACTTGGTTGTCAGAGGCTATTTGAGACGCACGCCATTGGGAGCATTTTATTTGTTAGTGGGAGCTTATCCCCGCTACCAACCCCCGGCAGTAACAACCTTGAAACCACCACCATAATATGTGTTTCTAAATTAATCAGTCTTCCCGAGTATTCGTTTAGGTATTAACTCCATACAAACCCAGAAACACAACAAGAAAACAACGATTGGCTATACAAACCTAGAAACACAACAAGAAAACAACTGGCTATCTAATGCCTATACAAACCGAGAAACCCAACAAGTAAACAACGAATTGCTATACAAACCTAGAAACACAACAAGAAAAAAACTGGCTATCTAATGCCTATACAAACCCAGAAACAGAACAAGAAAACAACGATTGGCTATACAAACCTAGAAACACAACTAGAAAACGACTGGCTATCTAATGCCTATACAAACCCAGAAACACAACAAGAAAACAACTGGCTATCTAATGCCTATGCAAACCCAGAAACACAACAAGTAAACAACAACCGGCTATCTAATGTCTAAACTATTGGAGTCATGGGGCTCATTCGCCCACCGCACGAAAAGTTAGAATCAATCTCATGGGGCCACTTTGTGGGCAATTTGGAAGTAAAATAAGCCGGTGAATTCGTCGTTTGCATTCATTAGAAGGTCGATATGTGTGTTTGAAATGTTGTCTGTAACGTTACCTCAGTAGACAGTGGCTTCATGTAAACTACCGTCTTGGTCTGATATTTACATTTTTTGTTTAATTTTTCCCCCCCTTCAGAATGTTTTGACCACTAGGAAAACAATAAGAGAAACCTTTATCTGCCTTAACTACTATGGAAATATTTCTGACTATTTATCTTTGTTTCTGTCCGGCATCATCAACTTGACTTTATAAATGGCATGCATCTATTTATTGTGTTTCTCTCGATAATACATATAAACTCAGATTTTACTTGGCTTATATTTTTCATTCCATCTGAGCTGATTGTGTGTTGTTGTCTGCTTGTTAGTTCTATTTGTCTGTTTTATTTAAATTTTTTAAAGTTTGAGTCTATCTATTTCTATAATTATAGTCTGTCTATAAAATGCTTTTCACTGTTTTTGTGTTAGTCTGTCTAAATCTTTCTGTCTATGTCTGTTTTTTGTCAGTCTATGTAAGTATGCTTCTTGTTTTCTGAGTTTCTCTGTTTAATCCATATCTGAGTAATCTCTATCTTATCTGCGTCTTTGTCTATATCTATGTCTGTAAATGTCTTAATAAGTTATGCTTGGCCGTGCACAACCTTTTATATATGCCAGTGTCTTTATATATGATGTTCAAGGTTGTGTCTATGTCTGTCCATGTCTGTGTCAGTATCTCTGTTAAAATTGACAGGTTTGTAATATTATTAAATCAATGACCAAATATCTACTTTAGTCATTGAATAGATAAAATATTTTTAAAAAAAATTACAAATAATATCAAGATATTTGTTCATCAAAGTCAACCTGTCACAATGATTGCAGTGTCCTCCCGTGTCATTCACCAACGGTCTGGTAAGTAGAACGTTTAAACGTCCTCAAGGCTAATACCAACGGGGGTGGGGGGGTACAGGCTATTCGATCACAATCGGCCATCAGTCCCCATTAGGATGCAAACTTGAATCTTCCAGGGATCAATTATTCCAGCCAGATCAATGTCTGTAGGACCATTAGCAGAGACACTGAGACACAGATCAGTAGAGAAACTCATGCCAGACATTGGCGGAGGGCGATATTGGCCCCAACTGACTCTTTGCAAATCAGGCAGCGGTTTAATAAGACCTCCCCCCTCCCACCCACCATCTCCCTCACCCTAACTGGCTAGCCACCGCTCCTTCCGTTCGTAATGTTTAAAATGCTGGAAGAAAGATGGGAAGTGTGCCTGAGGCATTAATCACTGAACTGGAGAAGTCAGATGACGTTCTGAATTTATCGATGGAAATTTATCTCGGTGTTGTCGACATGGAATTGTTTTTTAGTTGGCACTCAACTGATTTTTATATGCGTTTGATGAACACGTTGAAGTACGGTGCACAACAGCTGCTTGTATCCAAGGTTCGGAAGAAGTGGATGGTGGGTAGAAATAGAGAGAGAGAAAGAGAGAGAGAGAGAGAGAGAGAAAGAGAAAGTGAGAAAGAGTGAGAGAGAGAGAGAGAGATGTTTGCCAGAGTAAGTCCAGACCATTTATTAACTTTTGTTGGGGGGGGGGCATAAAGAAGAGACACATATATCTGAAACTAAGATACATCCAGAGTCCTTGAGGCGTTGGATTTGATAGGAATTGTAAAGATAGGTCTCTTTACCAGTGGGCACAGGAAGCGGCTGTCTGCCATCCTTAAGAACGGCTCGGTATAAGAAAATACAACGTCAATAAGTCAATATTATAACATATTGTAAACGTGAAAATATACATTTCAGAATGTGGATTCGAATAATTATGACCATTAAATGGAATAGATAGATATAGAACTTTAGAAAGAAAATTATAAAACCCAAACATAAAAAAGCAGGAATATACAAAGAAATAAAATTATTTTAAAAACCAACTACACTTATACTTTATACAACAATGTCGGTTGTAAGTCAGACACGACAAACAATCATAAAATACAACAATGTTGGTTGTAAGCCAGACACAACAAACAATCGTAGAGTACAACAATATTAGTTGTAAGTCAGACACAACAAAACAATCGTTGAGTACAACAATATCAGTTGTAAGTCAGACACAACAAAACAATCGTTGAGTACAACAATATCAGTTGTAAGTCAGACACAACAAACAATCATAAAATACAACAATGTTGGTTGTAAGTCAGACACAACAAACAATCGTAGAGTACAACAATATCAGTTGTAAGTCAGACACAACAAAACAATCGTTGAGTACAACAATATCAGTTGTAAGTCAGACACAACAAACAATCATAAAATACAACAATGTTGGTTGTAAGTCAGAGACAACAAACAATCGTAGAGTACAACAATATCAGTTGTAAGTCAGACACAACAAAACAATCGTAGAGTACAACAATATATAGTTGTAAGTCAGACACAACAAACAATCAAAGAGATGTGTATGTTTAAAAGTAACTTTAACAGAAAACTGAAAGTGAACGCAGATAATGTTCAGGAAATGAACAAAAACCTGTCAAACACAAAGAGAGAGTAAAATGAACATTTCCCCTCATGCCTGTAAAGTGAGTAATCAATCAGTAGTCGAATCAATTGAGACGCCGTAATCGTAGTCAGTGTTGGCCGAGATTAAACCGCTTGACTCGGGCGATACTTGACAGGATTCGGTGATCACATTGATCGTTGGAGGGGGGGGGGCGGGGGGTGGGGGAGAAGAAGAAAAAGTGAATAAATTAATTTTAAACGTTTTTATTGGTTCATCAATGTGGGCCATGTGTTTGTTGGCCCTGCTCAAAACTGTGATAACTTTGTTACATATCAAACATTTTAACTAGGAATGTATTCAGGGCCACAGCCAACCCTCTTGCAAGCCCAACACAGTCAATGAAAATCCGGGGTCCCTGTAGTATAATCAAGATAATCTTATAGTGGATTATGGAAAGTATCGGGGCCTCAAAAGTTCGGGGCCCCTTTCAAATGTTTGGGTTGCCCACCCACTCACTTTTATATATTGATTCCATTGAAACTATTGATTCTTATATAGACTAAATATGATCACTGCATGCTATCTTACTCACGTATTATGGGGTCACGTTACAAACTGACGTATTGTGGGGTCACGTTACAAACTAACATATTATGGGTTCACGTTACAAACTGACATATTATGGGGTCACGTTACAAACTGACATATTATGGGGTCACGTTACAAACTAACATATTATGGGGTCACGTTACAAACTGACATATTATGGTGTCACGTTACAAACTGACATATTACGGGGTCACGTTACAAACTGACATATTATGGGGTCACGTTACAAACTGACATATTATGGGGTCACGTTACAAACTGACATATTATGGGAGTCACGTTACAAACTTTCGTTACAAACTGACATATTATGGTGTCACGTTACAAACTGACATATTATGGGTCACGTTAAAACAAAGGAGGAATCAATGAATGTTTTGGTAATATAAAAATGTTTTTGATTCTATACGCGATGAATGAACGATTATTTCTAGAACTCTTTGTAGTTTCCTATCCTATGTCTTCGCCATACCCGAGTGTTCAGTGGCCATGGAGGCACCACGGGAAAGCACAGAGAAAAGACTGTACTTTTTGAGATTTCAACCCGTAACCAGAAGTATACTATAACGGTTCACACACTCTGTGCGCTCTTACACCATATAAGTTTGAATAGTCGGTAGTCGACTGTTCCATGTTTCATAAGATTAAAAATTTAGACGAAATAGGTCTCCACCCTAACCCCATCTTCTTTCTAGCTGTTATCAAACCCATTTATTATTTATAGTGCAAAATTTGTAAAGCACTTATCAAAAAATAAAATGATAATCACATAACAAAAACAATATCGCATCTCATCTATTAAACATCTATTCGATACTGGGCACCAGCAGCTAAGAGAGAGAGAGAGAGAGAGAGAGAGAAAGAGAGAGAAACTCACGTCATTATTAAATGCCTCCAGCCGGCATCTTCAAGGATAGATGACTTTGATCGCTGGCTAATAGCGAAATTTTTCTCGTCTAATTTCCATTGCTCAGCTAGTCAGGCGGTTTGGTGGCGGTGGTGGAAAAAAAAATCAACTAAGAAAAGAAAAAAAAAATGAGAAAAAGTAAAAAGCTATTGGCGACAGGATGGTCTTTCTTCAGAATTTAATCGGGTCCTAGCCGGGCAGCCAGACACTCAAGTTTTTCTTGATAGTTCCCCCCCCCCCCCCACCAACGATTGTCTGTTTTTTTTTCTTTATACAGAGAACTTTAATGGGGGGGGGGGGGTTGATATGCATTTGTGTGTGTGTGTGTGTGTGTGTGAGTGAGTGTACTGTGTGCAGGGAAAACAAGTGGTGTGTATGTTAGGGGTGGGAGAATATTGGCTGGTCTCCCCAAGATTTGATTCTGGCAAGGGGAGATAAACAATGAGAGTGATACATTCAGTAGAGTTGTGGAACTTTTTTTCTTGAAATAAATGAATGTTGCCTCTAGTAAACTTATCGCAAATGTTTCCTCTAGAATACTCATCACTTATGTGTAGACAAATATGTTTTAGATGTTCAAATGTAGTTCTAGAGACATAAGATATCTGTTTGTATGCTCTAGATATCCAGAACTGTGTATTACAGTTTGTTTTAGCTCAGATACATTCACAGATTAAGGAGAGTCGTATCTTCCCAAATCTAAATGAACATCAAGGTATCTGCCTCTCATGTCAAGGTATCTGCCCATCATGTCAAGGTATCTGCCCATCATGTCAAGGTATCTGCCCATCATGTCAAGGTATCTGCCTATCATGTCAAGGTATCTGCTTATCATGTGTTCAATATTTTGGCCACTATAGAAGAGTTGTTTATTAATTTTTTCATATTAAGTTATTTCGGGAAATTAAAACTAGAATAAAAATTATTGTTCATCATTTGCTATTAGTTGTTCACAATTTGTATTAGTTGCTCACAATTTGTATTAGTTGTTCACAATTTGTATTAGTTGTTCACAATTTGTATTGGTTGTTCACAATTTGTATTAGTTGTTCACAATTTGTATTAGTTGTTCACAATTTGGTATTAGTTGTTCATCATTTGGTATTGGTTGTTCATCATTTGGTATTGGTTGTTCATCATTTGGTATTAGTTGTTCATCATTTGGTATTAGTTGTTCACAATTTGGTATTAGTTGTTCATCATTTGGTATTAGTTGTTCACAATTTGGTATTAGTTGTTCATCATTTGGTATTAGTTTTTCATCATTTGGTATTAGTTGTTCATCATTTGGTATTAGTTGTTCATCATTTGGTATTGGTTGTTAACCATTTGGTATTAGTTGTTCATCATTTGGTATTAGTTGTTCATCATTTGGTATTAGTTGTTCATCATTTGGTATTAGTTGTTCATCATTTGGTATTAGTTTTTCATCATTTGGTATTAGTTGTTCATCATTTGGTATTAGTTGTTCATCATTTGGTATTAGTTGTTCACAATTTGGTATTAGTTGTTCATCATTTGGTATTAGTTTTTCATCATTTGGTATTAGTTGTTCATCATTTGGTATTAGTTGTTCATCATTTGGTATTGGTTGTTAACCATTTGGTATTAGTTGTTCATCATTTGGTATTAGTTGTTCATCATTTGGTATTAGTTGTTCATCATTTGGTATTAGTTGTTCATCATTTGGTATTAGTTGTTCATCATTTGGTATTAGTTGTTCACAATTTGGTATTAGTTGTTCATCATTTGGTATTAGTTTTTCATCATTTGGTATTAGTTGTTCATCATTTGGTATTAGTTGTTCATCATTTGGTATTGGTTGTTAACCATTTGGTATTAGTTGTTCATCATTTGGTATTAGTTGTTCATCATTTGGTATTAGTTGTTCATCATTTGGTATTAGTTGTTCATCATTTGGTATTAGTTTTTCATCATTTAGTATTAGTTGTTCATCATTTGGTATTAGTTGTTCATCATTTGGTATTAGTTGTTCACAATTTGGTATTAGTTGTTCATCATTTGGTATTAGTTTTTCATCATTTGGTATTAGTTGTTCATCATTTGGTATTAGATGTTCATCATTTGGTATTAGTTGTTCATCATTTGGTATTAGTTGTCCATCATTTGGTATTAGTTGTTCATCATTTGGTATTAGTTGTTCATCAATTGGTATTAGTTGTTCACAATTTGGTATTAGTTGTTCATCATTTGGTATTAGTTATTCATCATTTGGTATTAGTTGTTCATCATTTGGTATTAGTTGTTCATCATTTGGTATTAGTTGTTCACAATTTGTATTAGTTGTTCACAATTTGTATTAGTTGTTCACAATTTGTATTAGTTGCTCACAATTTGTATTAGTTGTTCACTATTTGTATTAGTTGTTCACAATTTGGCTGTCAACGAAGTGCCGCAATGGCCAACTGCTCTCTTCAACTCCCAACCTGTTTTACTCACTGACATCAAAGTTGGGAAAACTCAAAATATGACTGATAACCACTCTACGGAGTTTTACTTGGAACCACACTTGGACGTTTTACATTGAACCACACTTGGACGTTTTACATTGAACCACACTGGGGCGTTTTACATTGAACCACACTTGCACGTTTTACATTGAACCACACTTAGACGTTTTACATTGAACCACACTTGCACGTTTTACATTGAACCACACTTGCACGTTTTACATTGAACCACACTAGCACCTTTTACATTGAACCACACTTGCACGTTTTACATTGAACCACACTTGCACGTTTTACATTGAACCATACTTGGACGTTTTACATTGAACCACACTTGCACGTTTTACATTGAACCACACTTGCACGTTTTACATTGAACCACACTTGGACGTTTTACATTGAACCACACTTGCACGTTTTACATTGAACCACACTTGGAAGTTTTACATTGAACCACACTTGGACGTTTTACATTGAACTACACTTGGAAAATTTACATTGAACCACACCTGCACGTTTTACATTGAACCACACTGGGACGTTTTACTTGGAACCACACTTGGACGTTTTACTTGGAACCACACTTGGACGTTTTACATTGAACCACACTTGGACGTTTTACATTGAACCACACTTGGACTTTTTTGGAACCACACTTGGACGTTTTACTTGGAACCACACTTGGACGTTTTACATTGAACCACACTTGGACGTTTTACATTGAACCACACTTGGACGTTTTACTTGGAACCACACTTGGACGTTTTACTTGGAACCACACTTGGAAAATTTACATTGAACCAACTTGCACGTTTTACATTGAACCACACTTGGACGTTTTACTTGGAACCACACTTGGGCGTTTTACATTGAACCACACTTGGACGTTTAACATTGAACCACACTTGGACGTTTTACTTGGAACCACACTTGGACGTTTTACTTGGAACCACACTTGGAAAATTTACATTGAACCACACTTGCACGTTTTACATTGAACCACACTTGGACGTTCTACAATGAACCACACTTGGACGTTCTACATTGAACCACACTTGGACGTTTTACATTGAACCACACTTGGACGTTCTACAATGAACCACACTTGGACGTTTTACATTGAACCACACTTGGACGTTTTAAATTGAACCACACTTGGACGTTTTACATTGAACCACACTTGCACGTTTTACATTGAACCACACTTGGAAGTTTTACATTGAACCACACTTGGACGTTTTACATTGAACTACACTTGGAAAATTTACATTGAACCACACCTGCACGTTTTACATTGAACCACACTGGGACGTTTTACTTGGAACCACACTTGGACGTTTTACTTGGAACCACACTTGGACGTTTTACATTGAACCACACTTGGACGTTTTACATTGAACCACACTTGGACTTTTTTGGAACCACACTTGGACGTTTTACTTGGAACCACACTTGGACGTTTTACATTGAACCACACTTGGACGTTTTACATTGAACCACACTTGGACGTTTTACTTGGAACCACACTTGGACGTTTTACTTGGAACCACACTTGGAAAATTTACATTGAACCACACTTGCACGTTTTACATTGAACCACACTTGGACGTTTTACTTGGAACCACACTTGGGCGTTTTACATTGAACCACACTTGGACGTTTAACATTGAACCACACTTGGACGTTTTACTTGGAACCACACTTGGACGTTTTACTTGGAACCACACTTGGAAAATTTACATTGAACCACACTTGCACGTTTTACATTGAACCACACTTGGACGTTTTACAATGAACCACACTTGGACGTTCTACATTGAACCACACTTGGACGTTTTACATTGAACCACACTTGGACGTTCTACAATGAACCACACTTGGACGTTTTACATTGAACCACACTTGGACGTTTTAAATTGAACCACACTTGGACGTTTTACTTGGAACCACACTTGGACGTTTTACTTGAAACCACACTTGGAAATTTTACTTGGAAACACATTCTTTGTGAATCTTCACTAAAACCTGTCATAATCCACGCTTTAATTAACTTGCTCAGTCTGGAGTTGTGAATTCTTGATGACAATCTATATTTTGGAATATTTGACTTCATTAATTAACATCTTGTTGACAGTGAATAAAATGATTTTTAAATGTTTAAATAATACGGGAGGAGGGGGGGGGGACACAGAGATTAAGTCGTTAGGAACAGAGCCGGTCCACTATCTAAGAACAGCCGGTCCACTATCTAAGAACAGCCGGTCCACTATCTAAGAACAGCCGGTCCACTATCTAAGAACAGCCGGTCCACTATCTAAGAACAGCCGGTCCACTATCTAAGAACAGCCGGTCCACTATCTAAGAACAGCCGGTCCACTATCTTAGAACAGAGCCGGTGCACTATCTTAGAACAGAGCCGGTGCACTATCTTAGAACAGAGCCGGTCCACTATCTTAGAACAGAGCCGGTCCACTATCTTAGAACAGAGCCGGTGCACTATCTTAGAACAGAGTCGGTCCACTATCTTAGAACAGAGCCGGTCCACTATCTTAGAACAGAGCCGGTCCACTATCTTAGAACAGAGCCGGTCCACTATCTTAGAACAGAGTCGGTCCACTATCTTTCAAGAGAGGTGATCGAGGTAAAAAAGAACTACAGAGTGCAGAAGTAAAGAAAAGTTAAATGAACGTGAAAATATTTTTTGTGTGTATGTGAAATGTAAATAAAAAGTAAACATTTTGGTGGTAATGATACATACCCTGCTTATAGTAATGGTGTTGCTACATGTTATGAATATTTTCTATACATTACATAAGTATAAAATAATTGCATGGTTAACTGACTATTGTGTATGGGTGAGGGGTAATTTTCCACCTTTATATTTAAAGTCTTACATTATTGAAACTTTTAAAGTATTTCCCGGGTATAGTGGGTTAAGATGTAGTGGGGTAAGGCGTAGTGGGGTAAGACGTAGTGGAGTAAGGCATAGTGGGGTAAGACGTAGTGGGATAAGATGTAGTGGGATAAGATGTAGTGGGGTAAGGCGTAGTGGGGTAAGACGTAGTGAGGTAAGGCGTAGTGGGGTAAGGCGTAGTGGGGTAAGACGTACTGGGGTAAGACGTTGTGGTGTAAGACGTAGTGAGGAAAGGCGTAGTGGGGTAAGGCATAGTGGGATAAGACGTAGTGGGGTAAGACGTAGTAGAGTAAGACGTAGTGGGGTAAGGCGTAGTGGAGTAAGGCGTAGTGGGGTAAGGCGTAGTGGGGTAAGGCGTAGTGGGGTAAGACGTAGTGGAGTAAGACGTTGTGTGGTAAGGCGTAGTGAGGTAAGACGTAATGGGTTAAGGCGTAGTGGGGTAAAGCGTAGCCAAGAGTGGGTCATGAGGGCCCCTTTAGGCTGCTAATCATTTCCTAGACACATGTGTTGATCTTGTGTTCCATGGATGAGTTGATCTTGTGTTCCATGGATGAGTTGATCTTGTGTTCCATGGATGTGTTGATCTTGTGTTCCATGGAGGAGATACGGAGCATTTCTTTTCCTTTTTAAGGACCTTGCCTCAAATGCCTGTATCCATCTTTCTTTCTCTGATCCAGGATTCACAACCGTAGTGCAGAATGGGTATCACCAATGACTTGTACATCCTGAACTTAGTGCCAAACCTAATGATTTAATTTTCTAGATCTTAAAGTAGTCTGGTCATGGCAGCCATAGTTGTTGTGATTCTAGACTCTAGAGCCGTGTTTCCCAACGTGGGGCCCACGCCCCACAAGGGGCCAATTTGATTTTTAAGGGGGGCAATTCGAAAATGGACTCGATACGAGTTTTACCCTTTCGCTCCGGGCCATTTAACCCTTTGGGCACTATAGTCGCCGCGTGTCGCCGATTTTGGGTTGTTCCGTTGCCGATAGTGCTACATGTTTTTAATTGCTTATTTTAAGCTTTTGAATCTCTGAACAAACAACATAGAGAGCGATAGTTATTCTATTTTATTCCATAGTAAAATGAGTGGTGCAAGCAAGAAAAAAACTCGTCAATAGTCAGAGGACTATTTAAAATTTGGATTCATACCCGCTGTCCACGATGCGCGGATGCCTTTTTGTCTTTTATGCCAGCAATGCTTGACCAACGAATCAATGTAACGAGGTCGTCTTGAATCACATTTGAAGGCAAAACATAGTGCTCATATTAATTCAGATTTGAATTACTTTAAAACTTCAAAGACAAATTTCGAAAAGAGAACAACATTAAAGTCCCTATTTACTGCTCATACTTCAACTACTGATCATGTTCTTGAGGCTAGTTATCAAATTTCTTTATTCATCGCAAAAACTGGAAAAAATCATACTATAGGAGAGAATTTAATAAAACCGTCAATATCAGCATTTCTTAAAACGGTTCTTCAAAAAGATAACAAAGATGTAAAAGCTATGCCACTCAGTAACAATACTGTTAGCAGAAGAATAGATGAAATGAGTGAAGATATTGAAAAACAACTTGTTGAAAAGTTGAAAACAACAAATTTCTCAGTGCAAATGGATGAATCAACTTTGAGAGACAATGAGGCAGTAGTAATAACTTACGTAAGATATATTGATAAAGGGAATTTTTCTGAAGAAATGTTGTTCTGTAAAAGATTAGAAAGCACCACTACCGCCAAAGATGTATATAATCAGCTGAAAAACTACTTAGATGTCAATGATATACCGATAAAACACATGTTATGCTGCAGATGGTGCTCCTAATATGATAGGCAAAAAATGGTTGCTTAAAATTGATGAAAGATGAGAATCCAGAAATTATTCTTGTGCATTGTGTTGTTCATAGGGAAAACTTGGTAGCTAAAAACATCTCGCCTGGTCTTAATGAAGTACTACATTCAGTAATAAAGTGTGTTAATGCTAATAAAGCTAATGCCAAAAGTGAGCGTCTCTTCAAATTATTTTGTGAAGAAAACAAGCAATTAAGACTGTTCCATTCTGGACACAGGACGTGTTTGCGCATTTTCATGTTATGTATCAGTACGTTTGTTAGCTTTCAATAAATATTTGTAAATTTTGGAAATGTTTATAAATTCAATTGTGTAATGCATATATCTGTAAAAAATATTATAAAGACGTTTCTTTATATTTGAAAAAAAATTATTTTCTCTTAAATCTAACTACAAGTGGTTTGTGGTTACTGAAATAGGACTCATAATTGAAAACATTCGAAATTGTAGTCATTTCATCGTCCGAAAACCCCGTCAATTGTTGCATAGCTCTGACACTTTCGATTAAACTCAGAACACAAACTTACTATTTCATTTGATGAGTTTCTTAATAAATCTTGGTGAAACTACGTGCTGCAGTATTTCGCACAAAATGAATGGGTTATTGAACGTACAAAGTGTAGAATGGGGCTATATATATAATATATAAGACCCTTAGGAGCCCTGAAGTCCGGCCCTCAGAGGTCCTATCGCGAAATGAACTTTTGATGTACACTTGGCAGGCCAAGACCTACAAAATGATGTATACATCATGGGTCTAGGACTTATGGTTGTTGAGATCTAGGGTGAAGACAGACAGACAGACAGACAAAACGGGGACAATAGAGCATTTTTTTTCGAAAATGCTCTAAAAATGAAGACCATGTGAGACTTTTACTTCATACTGAAGTAAGATGGCTATCAAAAGGGAACTGTTTGAAAAGATTTATGCAACTGTTTGATACTTTTAGTGATTTTTTAAGCGACAAACCTGAAATG
This sequence comes from Bulinus truncatus, assembly GCA_021962125.1. NCBI lineage: Eukaryota > Metazoa > Mollusca > Gastropoda > Planorbidae > Bulinus > Bulinus truncatus. The sequence continues at coordinate 1,836,700 of JAGDYQ010000043.1, read as the reverse complement.
AAGTATATGTTAACAATCGATGGTAAAGCATTTGTGAGTTATTTAGCCGATATCTTTGAAAAATATATCTCTATACTTATAAGACGCATTCGTTGTCTGTCTGTCTGTCTGTCTGTTCCCTTATAACTCAAGATCCAGAAAAACAAATAAAGTGAAATTTGTTACACATACACACAATTACATGGGGAAGGTTATAGGACAGGTTTCGTTTCATCTCGATGGGTAGTTTAATTGTAATTAATTTTTTTTTTAGTATTTTACTATATTAAAGTAATCTCGACGGCGCCATAAATAAAATTCCTCTGTGACGTCATTTCCCTATGATCGAATAGAACTTGCGCGCTGGTGCTGTATTGTGCCTTTGTGATGCAAAGAATTGTTGATGTTTTTTCATGCTCTCTGGTGTGTACAGTTTGAGGAAGGTAAAGGAATGAAGAAGGATTTTAGAAGAAGTGTGAAACCATAATAATAAGTATATATATATATATATATATATATATACATAGAGAGAGAGGGGGTAGGGAGAGAGAGATAAAGAGAGAGAGAGAGGGGGCAGGGGGGAGAGAGAGTAAAGGAGGGTAGGAGGGAGGGCGGGAGGGGGAGAGAGGAGGGAGGGGGTGGGCAGGGGGAGAAAAGGAGGGGGAGAGAGGGAGATGGGAGAGGGAGTAGGGGGAGAGGGAACAGGGGGAGAGGGAGCAGGGGGAGAGGGAGAGAGAAAGGAAGGGAGGGAGAGAGAGGGGAGGGAGAGAGGGAGGGAGAGAGATAAAAAGTGAGGGGGGCAGGGAGGGAGAGAGAGGGAATGAGGGAGGGAGGAAGGGGAGAGAGGGGGAGGGAGAGAGAGGTGGAAAGGGGAGGGAGGGAGAAAGGAGGGGGAGAGGGGTTAGGGAAGGAGAGAGAGGGGAGGGAATAAGAGAGGGAGAGGATGGGAGAAATGGGAGGAAGAGATAAAGAGAAAGAGGGGGCAGGGAGGGAGAGAGAGGGAAGGAGGGAGGAGGATGGACGGGGGGAGAGAGGGAGAGGGGAGAGAGGGAGATGGGAGAGGGACGGAGAGAGATTTGAGAGAGGGAGGGAGGGAGAAAGGGAGGGAGGGAAAGGGAGAGAGGGGGAGGGAGGGAGGGAGGGAGAGAGAGAGGAAGGGAGAGAGGGGGTAGGGAGAAAACAGAAGGTAAACAGAAAACCTTATTTTAAACCCGGGCAAAGCCGGGTACTTGCAACTAGTATTAAATAAACAACTTCGAGGAACAAATAAAACACTTGTCGATGGAAAAGCGAAGATATTTGGTTTCATTACTCTTATTGAGTTATGTCAGAAACAAATTAACAACAAAAGCTTTGAACAGTTTCATTGGCTCCGAAAATGTGAAGTAACTCATACCGCTTTACTTGTTATTGTCAATCATCTGAATATTTTATCGGCTGATTTTAAAGAAAGATTTTTTGATTTAAAACAAATTGATTTTCCAACATGGATGATGCAGCCAATGTTAGTGGATTTGTCTGATATATCAAATATGCAGTATCAAGAAGAACTCGCAGAATTGCAAAATGATGAGTCAGTTAAAACTTTATTTCATATAAAAGGTGCGATGGCATGGCTTTGTGAGGAAACAGAAATCAAAGATCCAAATTTAACCAAATGTGCAAGAAAACTATTGCTACCATTTCCATCTTCATATCTAGCTGAATGTGGATTTAGTGCTGTAAATGATTTACTGTTAAAAAAATGAAGTCGGCTGGATATAACACGACACGGAGACTTGAGACTGAAGCTAACCAAACTGGAACCTAATATAAAAGCTCTGTGCAGCATGCATCAAACGCAAGGATCTCACTAAACTGAAATAATAAATTAATATAGAAATATGTTTATTTAATTTTTTTCGTATTAGAATTTCAGAGTAACATTATATTTTTTGAAAATTTACTTATTGTTTTTCGTTAACAAGTTCCTAGTGATTTTTTCCTAAAACCTATTATTTAAGTTTCTCAAGTGAACAATCAATCAATCAATTTTTTGATATTGAAAATTATGCATTTTACATGTGGTGCACAAGAATTTGAGAAAGGCTAAGGTGGGGCACGACATGAAAAAGTTTGGGAAACACTGCTCTAGAGCACTGAGCCCAACAGAGACGAGGAGTGTTTCCGGTTATAGTCATATTTATAGAAAATGCTACATAATGGTACTGTGTTTATTGAATATAGTTAGCACAGTCATTCATAATAAACTGACTACAAGTTTAAACATGTATAACTTTCATTTACAGTTATACCGTATATGTTATTAGTCTAATAATTTATACAAATATATAAATCTATGTTCGTTTGTGATTTGTATATAGCATAAGAACTTCATTACATTTTTCTCTAAGAGTTATGACCGGCAACACTCACGCCTCGTCCCTGGAGCCCAGGTAACCGAAGCTCTCCTCCTCTTCCAGTCTTTCCCCATCCATGGTTAATAGTGTTTTGTATCATTGTAAGTTGAATATCTCACGTATGAATACTGCCATTTTTTAAACAGACAAATTTCTTCTAGAAATAATTGTTCTTTATTAGATTGTAAAAGTAGTAAGTCCATGATTGATTGTAAAATTAGTAAGTCCATGATTGATTGTAAAAGTAGTAAGCCCATGATTGATTGTAAAAGTATTAAGTTCATGATTGCATCCAAAAAGGTTTATTTTATTTTTATAAAAGAGCGTGATAATACGTTATACTATTGGTACTTTAAATCAGTTTGAAATAAATATTTCCAAACAAACATACCTCTAAACATGAAAAAATCAGTGTTAAAATATTTCTTAAGTATACATTCTAAGCAAGTTTAAAGACTTTTTTATTTTAGAATTTGAGGATCAAAATACAAATGCTTTACTATTGATCAATAGGAAAATGTCCAGCGCTACATTGGCCATGTACCCTAGCTTGACCATGCCCACTACCTTGACCTTCCACACTACCTTGACATCTACCCTAGCTTGTTCATGCACTGTACCTTGACATCCACTATAACGTGACGTTGCACCCTACCTTGACCATGCACCATACCTTGACCATTCACCCTACCTTGACCATGCACCCTACCTTGACCATGCACCCTAACCTGACCATGATTATGCCTCCTACTTGACCATTCACCCTTCCTTGACCATGCACCCTACCTTGACCATGCACCCTACCTTGACCATGCACTCTAACCTGACCATGCACCCTACCATAATTATGCCTCCTACCTTGACCATTCACCCTACCTTGACCATGCACCCTACCATGATTAGGCCTCCTACTTGACCATGCACCCTACCTTGACCATGCACCCTACCTTGATTATGCCTCCTACTTGACCATGCACCCTACCTTGACCATTCACCCTACCATGATTATGCCTCCTACTTGACCATGCACCCTACCTTGACTATTCACCCTACCTTGACCATGCACTCTAACCTGACCATGCACCCTACCATAATTATGCCTCCTACCTTGACCATTCACCCTACCTTGACCATGTACCCTACCATGATTATGCATCCTACTTGACCATGCACCCTACCTTAACCATGCACCCTACCTTGATTATGCCTCCTACTTGACCATGCACCCTACCTTGACCATTCACCCTACCATGATTATGCCTCCTACTTGACCATGCACCCTACCTTGACTATTCACCCTACCTTGATTATGTCTCCTACCTTAACAGTTCATTCTACCTTGACTACCCATCCTCATCTTGACCATCCACCTTACCTTGACCATTCACTATACATCCACCATATCCTGGCTATTTACCCTACGTGGACTACGCCCTATACTCGGACCATGTGTTTCACCAGTGACGTCACAAATATACAGTTTTACATGCGATCAATCGTACAACGCAGAGTTTACAGCAAAGACGTTGTCAAAGTGATTGGCTTTTAAACTGGCTGGTGGTGAGTACACTCAGGTCTGCTCGTGCTGCTCACGTGCCAATAATGTCATCACGTCATGGTGCACTAAACGATATCAAATATCGCAGGTCAATTCAAATGAACAGGTCACGTGACCTCGTTTGTTGTCGATAAATTGAAATTTAAAAATGAAAAAGAAACGAAAATGACTGAGTAAAATTTAGAATGGTCTGATATAGCCAGGCTGAAACATTTGAACAAACTGGGATTTGTATACAATTTGACATGATTCCAAAGATGTTGTTGAAGATCGTGTAGCACATAAAGTGTTTAACACGTTATAGACTCAAGAGCTTTACATCAGATGGAAAAAAAAACTATTTTTTTTTCTTGCCTTTTGCAGAAACTGTTTAGATGCACTAGCTACACGCCAGAAGTTATCCAACAAATTATAAACTGTTGCAAAAAGTCATTCATCTAGAAACATTTTGGTGCATCATAATCTTTTAAAAACTCTTTGCGTATCTTTGAAAAGGAAAAAGCGATTTTAAATGTCACGTGCTACACTATTTCCAACAACATATTGAGAATTTTGGGGGGGGGGGGTGTAAAAATTGGTTTATAAATCTGGATAAATCCCAGGTAACAAAAATAAAAAATTTCATTTCATTCCTGGTGTAATTTATGAATGTATTAACCATCGCTGGTTAATCTGAATAGAAATAAAAATTAGCGAAAAAGTATTTCAGTTTAAGCTCAGTTCATGGAAGTATAATCCATAAAACAATTTGCCATTGTTTCATAAAAGCTGGTACACTCTTATTACTATAAAAAACAAAAATGTTACTAATTTTCATAGATGACATGCTTTTAATAAATCTTTACAAACAACGTCATGATAATATATGTTGGTACTTTACACATTTCAACAAGCAAATGACTTTAATTAGGGTTTTATTTCTGAACGTGAATATTTGACAAGATCAGTTAATATTACATCAGACTTTGACTGACATCATATTTTCTATTTCATCAATAATCAATACAAATTTTGATTTTCAAGGAATTTATTAACTTAACAAGCGATTGACATAAACATTGAAAATTGTGGGACTTTGGTTCTTAGTTATTGTGTAGCAACTCCACCTGTTTGGGCCATTCACGTCATTGTAGCTAGTGCAGTTGTTTGGTTCATACATGATCAATGAAGCTACTCCACTAACTTGGGCCATCCATGGTCATTGGAGCGACTGTGGTTGTTCGGGCCATACAAGGTCAATGTAGCTACTCCATTTATTTGGGGCCGTACATGATCATTGTAGCTGCACGAGTTATTTGTAGCCATCCATGTTTGTAGAAGCTACAACATTTGTTTGGGCCATCCATGGTCATCGCGGTTACTCCAGTATTCGTAGCCATCCATGTTTGTAGAAGCTACAACATTTGTTTGGGCCATCCATGGTCTTCGCAGTTACTCCAGTATTTGTAGCCATCCATGTTTGTAGAAGCTACAACATTTGTTTGGGCCATCCATGGTCATCGCGGTTACTCCAGTATTTGTAGCCATCCATGTTTGTAGAAGCTACAACATTTGTTTGGGCCATCCATGGTCATCGCGGTTACTCCAGTATTTGTAGCCAACCATGTTTGTAGAAGCTACAACATTTGTTTGGGCCAAACATGCACATTGCAGCTACACCAGTTGTTTAAACCTACAGAAAATTAGAAAGACCATTATATGGGGGTATGTGCTTCTAGCTACCTAAACGGGTGACTGAGTTGTGCTTTGGTAGCGAGCCGGATCTTTATGTTGCAGCACGACCTGGATGCTGTGAATTACGGGTTCGACTCTCGGCGAGTTCCTGCCACCCATCCCATGGTGCATCCATGGCCACAGCAATATCAGCTTTGGTCGGGATGTAAGTAGGGCCATAACAACTGCCCCAATAAAGGTTCATATGATCCAAACATCTCATACTACAATGTCTACCGTGGTGTCTCTATGGCCATTTCACTATCAGTCTTGTTGGGGAAAAAGAAGGACACTACAAAAACCGCCATTATTGTGGTTTCTAGTATTTTACACAAATTTCATAGATTTTATTCACAGATGTTCTTGACAGATGTTCTTCACAGATGTTCTTCACAGATATACTTCATAGATGTTCTTCACAGATATACTTCATAGATTTTCTTCACAGATATACTTCATAGATGTTCTTCACAGATGTGTCGAAGGCTTCTAATTACCAACATAATTAGAATGGTTTAACAAGATTAGAATGGTTCAACATAATAAGAATGGTTTAACATAATTAGAATGGTTTAACAATATTAGAATGGTTCAACATAATTAAAATGGTTCAACATAAACTGTTAATTCTTGGGCTACACAGTATCGGCACCAGATCCTGATAAAAAAAGATTAAAATATAAAACATTTGGACGTAAGTACACATCTAAATGGAATAATACAGTAACAGTTAAATTAATTGATGCCAGTTATCAAATTTAAGTAATAATAAAACTACTCATGATTTTTGTACCACCTGGCTATATTTGTTTCTGATGTGGATTTTTTTGCAACAAGATTGTTGATTTGTGTGTTTGAATGAATGAATAAAACGCGGTAAGGTTTAAACGAAATTATATCCAGCCATGTCTAATGTTGCTGTGTTTAAAAAGTAAATGAATAATGAAATGGATTTAAAACTAATTTACACCAATTCCGGTGACGGGTGGGGGGCATAGACTGAACGTTGATGCACCCCTCGGGTTGATCCCCATCCACCGACTCAGAGATGAGCTGCTCCCACTGTAAATGTGATTCCTTCATGGCACTTCTATGTTGTGACGTCCCAGTGGAGTGATTTCTTGAACTGACACACGGATAAATTAATGGGAGAAGGGGGTTATAATATTTGCCCAGAGAGAGAGAGAGAGAGAGAGCGAGAGAGAGATGTTCAGGAGTAGACTGACAGGGTGGGGGGTGGGGGTCACTGAAGATCAATGGACTTGACAACAACTCTCATATTAACAGTAAAACAAGGGGTAATCGAGAGAAAGAGAGATAGGGAGGGGGGGGGGGTAGAGTGGAAATATAAAAAGGATAGAGAGAAGAAAGATTATCAGCAAAAATGAAAAGGAAAAAAAAACCGCCATTGTTATACGTAGACTATTTGACTGAAATGTAAAGTCAATACATAGATTGAAACTCAAAGAAAGCGCATTTTACTAAACAACCTATATATTGCTAATGGACAGTGAATAAAATATGTAGGCCTATACTAAATATAAAACTATTAACGCTAATAATCCTAAGTTGATAATACGTAAGAGTCTATAGTAAATAGATGAAACATTAATCAAGTTTTAGGCCTATATAGTAAAAATAACATTAATCAAGATTTAGGCCTCTATAGTAAATAGATGAAACATTAATCAAGATTTAGATCTATATAGTAAATATATGAAACATTAATCAAGATTTAGGCCTCTATAGTAAATAGATGAAACATTAATCAAGTTTTAGGCCTATATAGTAAAAATAACATTAATCAAGATTTAGGCCTCTATAGTAAATAGATGAAACATTAATCAAGATTTAGATCTATATAGTAAATAGATGAAACATTAATCAAGATTTAGGCCTATGGAGGAATGTCACAGCCAAAAAATAACTAGATGAAGTTTAGGGTTGAGATGTCGTTTTATTTTATTATGAATCTAACCCTGTTGACCCTACGCTATGTGTACACCCACTACCATCATGCATCAGATGTCAAGCGCGTGCGTGCATCACCCCCTCCCCCTACCCCCCTTTACCCCTCCACGGGATCACTCCCTCCCGTCAAATTGAACCTGCAGGTCCGATCATCAGATATCTATTCTGTCATTTGTGCGTCACGATGTCAGACCATCTTTGGCCAGTGTTGGCTGATTCCCGGCTGACTCTTGGCCAACCCTGGCTTAACGGTTAGATCACAGCGGGTGAGATCTGCCACGGCCAGACCCTACCGGCGCACACACTGGCAGAAGGGGGGGGTGAACCTTGCATGGGGCATTAAACAGTAATTATTGACATATATGGGTCGGTAGATCTGTGCTAAACTGATTTAATCTTACTGGTCATTTTAACTGGCAGGGTCGGATTTAAGAGCTTTGAGAATACTTTAGCTGGTCCCCAGATTCACCAGCAAAAAGTCTACATAAGAATAATAACGTAGAACGCCTATGATGGACATTTTATTGGTTACACGGCTAAATAATAAAATAATAACGATTTGGGTTCTGCGTTAAATCGAAAGTAAAGAATTAATACAACAGTATTCCAATTTAAAATACAATCATGAACAAATCGGATCTGTCCGAAATCAAAAATAATCTAGCCTACCGATCAAGCCTAAGGGAATATAACTCTATACAAAGATTTTGCAGGGTACAGCTGGTATATGAAACTTTTTATAGACTAAACAGATAACAACACATTAGATGGAACATTTAATAGACAAAATATATATTCGCTTATAGATTTAATATAAAAGTGCCAATCTGCATGTATATAAAAAAGCTAATAATTTGCAATTTGTCTAAATGTCTTTAAAACATGCAATGTTAGTTTTATATAGAGTTAATGTGTGTATTTGAAAAACATTGCAAGTTCAACACTATTGTGGGCCACAACTGATAACATTGTCTCCTGTTATTGTAACCTTTGTATGAACGAAATTTTCATCTCGATCCAGTATAGACATTTTATTATTCGGCTTTTGTAGAACCCTTTATACAGACCACAAGCAGTCGGTAAACAATGGAAACGGATACACCATGGATAAAAGTGATAGTACTCGATGGAATTTGAACCCATTATCCTCAGCATCCAGATCCTCTAAATCAGTTTTCCACAACCTTTCTCTCGCCACGGACCGGTAAGCGTTTGATAATTTCACCGCGGCCCACTGGAAAGGGAGGGGGGTCGTCGTTGACACATTCTTGTAAATGGAAGGTCGTACAATCACGATAGAAATAAATAAAAAGAAAATAATTTAAGTTTTTCTCGGTCCGCGGCCAGGAGGTTGGAGATCACTGTTCTAGATAATGTAGACACAACCAAATAAAGCGCCATCAAAACCTTTTGAGCCAATGGCGCACGTGATTATGTACATGTTACTTAACTAGGGCCTGAAGAACGACTAAGAATAGTTACAGTGGATGTTTTTTTTATCACTTCCAGATGATGTTTCGCCTGTGATGACTGAATGTAGACATGAGCAAACTACTTTTGCCCGTGGGTGAAGTCCACCCCGTCAGATTGTTTGATCCGGCCCCGCGCTCCTCTCATCACATCACTGACGTTGATATTTAAAGTATTTTATTTTACCGAAACATTCCATCCATCACCTCTTGATCCGTCTCGTTCCAATGTGGCCCGCGGTTCAAAATGTTTGCCCACCCTTGGTATGTACCGTTCTGATGGTATTGCATCTTTGATGGTGGGGGGGGGGGGGCGCCCATTTCTAGAGAGTTGCGCTAATTGTGGTGTCACCATTCACAATGTTTAACTTAAAGTATTTTAAAAATGGTGTTACGCCTCTGACGGCTAGTATTATCCCCCCCCCCCCCATAATTCGACTACGTAATTAGATTGTGAAAAACAAAAAACAAACAAATTCTCTGCCTGTACTCTTCCGTTTCTTTTAATGCCAATTCTTCCCGCCATATTCACAATTTACCGTGCAGCAGACACTTTCAACAAATAAAATGCGATCGTTGTGTATTTTTCGTTTAATTTCGGCAGGTTATCTACGGTTTATTTCTGTCAAGTGGGCGCGGCTCCGCTACAAGCTCCGCCAGAATGGACGTGAGTCGTGCCACTTCTCCGTTCTCATTACGCGCTCTCATTGCCGTCCCTGATACCTACCACCGTACTCCTGGTGCAGTCTTGACGGTCTGGATGGGGGAGGCGCCCACGTGAGGGTTGGACAACTCCAAGAGTCCAACTGATAATCAACTCACCAATCAGCACTACACCTTCCTAGCCCTCCCCCCCCCCAATCAAACACCACCCCCATACCCCCCCTCCACACACCCCTGCACCCGTCATTGTTTTAAGAGATTCAAGCCGCTTAAAATATCGCGCGCGGGGGCTTAACCAGACTCTCTCACGTTTACACCCCTCTCTCCCATCCATTGCCCCCCCCCCTTCCAACCCTTCCATCCCAAATACCGCGCGGCGAGTGAGACAGTTTAAGCATCATTGAATCCTTAATAGATTCATCCGGTAAAATTTAAAGCTACCTCCCCACCTTCCTCCCTTTCCCCGGGTCCATCTCCGCACGGCGTCCCCACCCCCACCCCATCTCCGCTCAGAACATGACCATGATTTAGCCCTCTCATCTAATCATCAGCTATTAAATGGTGGTGGGGGGGGGGTTTCGATGTGAGGGAGACACTTGCAGCATTGATTGGTCGACTACACCAACTCTACAGATACATCCTCTCACTCACCCCATAGTGCAACTTGTTCATACTCACAGACCTTTGTGTTCTAAGTCTTGTTTCCTTGGATTCGCTTTCATTAGTATTTTTTTTAAGCTTTTAACTTTCCACTTGGATACATAACAGATTCAGTCATAAGAGTTCAGTGAGTTTCGACTCACTCACGGAGGCGGTAAGTATTTTAACTGTTCTCTTCGATAACATTATATCTAAATCTTTAACCAGATAGTGATTTGATTCTTGAACCAGATAGTGATTTGATTCTTGAACCAGATAGGGATTTGATTCGCCTATCTTCATTGAATTATTATGACAACAAATGTTAGCTTAATTTTCTTCGAAATAAACTTCTTTCACATTTTCTAAAGTGTGTTGCCTAAAAAAATCGTAATAGTTAAAAAGCACGTTTCAGCTATCATCTCATAACTCTGTTTACATATTAACTCTGAGCACATAATAACTCTGTCGAATATATTGTAAATACAGGAAATGTCCATGTCAAGTCAATGGAGACATTCATGTCATCTCAACATTGAGTCCATGAACGCACACATATAAAAATAGAAATTCAAGGCTAATTACCAATCCAACACCATCACAAAGTCAAGGTTGGCATGTATAGAAACATATGAGCTTCATTCAGTAGTTTATCATTAGTTTTAATGCTGTCAAACAATAATATATAATATTGAATTGAATCTATTCTTTACCATACAGAATGTCATGAGTACACAATCAAGTATAATTACTGCGATATGCTTGAAGTAATAGATTTACTTCGTGTTATTTATTATGTAATCTTTATGTGTGTATATGAGGTCATCTGTGACGTTGCAGCAATCATTATATACCGACACAGCACTCATTATATACCAACACAGAAATCATTATATACCGACACAGCACTCATTATATACCGACACAGCACTCATTATATACCGACACAGCACTCATTATGTACCGACACAACACCCATTATATACCTACACAGCACTCATTATGTACCGACACAGCACTCATTATGTACCGACACAGCACTCATTATATACCGACACAGCACCCATTATATACCGACACAGCACTCATTATAGACCGACACAGCACCCATTATATACTGACACAGCACTCATTATATACCGACACAGCACCCATTATTTCCGAGGCTTTGTTTACGACAACCACGCCTTGTTTGTATTTTGATATGAATTATTTTTGTCAACTTTTTTTTATTGAAGATGAAAATCAAATGAAATGTCTCAATAATGATCTAAACTCTAGTCTACCACAGAATTGTCAGAGGCTTAGTAAACGGGTGTTAATTCTGAGGTGGGGATACCCATGACAAATTATATACCGCTAAAATAATCCGTAAACCAACTTCCTCATTATAACATTCTATATTAAAATACAGTAACCTTCCCCACCCCCTCCCCGTTTGTTTTGTACCACGTGAGATCCCCGCCCACGCTCTTATTTACATTTTTATTGATTTTTTTCCCTTTAAATAAAGTCACCCAAGCCGCTACCTGTTTAATGGCTTATTACAACAAATATAAACACAACAAATATAAACACAACATATATAAACACAACAAATATAAACACAACAAATATAAACACAACATATATAAACACAACAAATATAAACACAACAAATATAAACACAACAAATATAAACACAACATATATAAACACAACATATATAAACACAACAAATATAAACACAACAAATATAAACACAACAAATATAAACACAACAAATATAAACACAACAAATATAAACACAACATATATTTTTATCCATGTCTATTCTCTGACCGCACCCACCTCTCTTAATATTGTTAAACGTTGAAAATAGATTCAAGTAATAAACAAAATCAACACAAGCCGATGTTAGGTATGTATCTACCTACCAACATTGTAATAACATGTGTATCTATCTACCTACCAACATAGTTACCCCGTGTGTATCTACCTACCAACATAGTTACCCCGTGTGTATCTACCTACCAACATTGTAATACCGTGTGTATCTACCTACCAACATAGTAACACCGTGTGTATCTATGTTACACCAAATGTATCTTTCTTTGTACCATATCTACCTATAACACTGTAGGTATTAGCCGCTAAGAATCGATAACTCATTGTAAGTGGTGACTTAGTTAGTGACTGTTAAGTAGTGAGCTCGATGGACATGCCTTAGGCTACATGCTACGGTTCGAGACACTATTGTGCAAGTTATCTACATTCTTTATTGAACCTCTGACCAGGGAAGTCTGACCCAAACACTCATCAGGAGCCACGAGGTTTCGTAGATTTGGAAATGTATTTGTATTCATTTATTTTGTTGCAATGATTCTGGACATTTATTTTGCTGCAACGAATCTGGACAATTATTTTGTTGCAACGAATCTGGACAATTATTTTGTTGCAACGAATCTGGACATTTATTTAGCTGCAACGAATCTGGACAATTATTTTGTTGCAACGAATCTGGACAATTATTTTTTGCAACGAATCTGGACATTTACTAGGCGGAAAGGGAAACTTGGTCCACAATAGTTAAAGTTTGTAAGAGACCCATGATTCTCAGGCTGGGGCCGTGAATGCATCATCATGACCATTGAATTTGTAATTTTTCATAATGTAATTCAATGTAAAAACTCAGGGAAGGGCAACATACGCCCATTAAAAATAATTTTGGCTTTTATAATAGAAGCTTAGAATAGTATTGTGCAGCCTTTTACATCAATCACATTTAACAAAAAACTAATTGCACCGAGACTCACACAGTGTGTCATCTCATTATTTCAAACCTCCCACACTTAGCACTCACACACAGACACACATTTAGTATGGATGGTGTCAGATATCACTATTATCAAAGTGACGAACAAATAACAGTGCTTTTGCGTTTACTGTAAGATTTTCTAAGAAAGTTAAAACAAAATAGCTCATCGGTCTCTTTAATTGTTTGCTTGGTTTCACTCACTCCCAAATTTCCCAAAACAGAAGTGCGGTATGATTACACAATCGCGTCTCTACTTTTCTCAAGGGAGGAACACTGTTCAATATCCAAATCTTTGCAGTCACGATCTTCGAATACTTACTTGCTATGTCAAACTTAGAGATCTGTGAAACGTGTGAAACTGCTTTTTCACCACACGATTTTAAGAGCTGATCACTGACACTCATTAACAAGATCTCTTAAATCTCAAACTTGCACCACGCTACGACTTATTAAATTAAATACAAATACGTTGAGTCAGAATATAGCCATTACAAGTTTCTTGATTTTTTAAAAATGTATATGGCTATTGATAAAAGGGTTGTATTCTTTATGAATATGGCTATTGATACAAGGGTTGTATTCTTTATGAATATGGCTATTGATACAAGGGTTGTATTCTTTATGAATATGGCTATTGATACAAGGGTTGTATTCTTTATGAATATGGCTATTGATACAATGGTTGTATTCTTTATGAATATGGCTATTGATACAAGGGTTGTATTATATATGAATATGACTGTTGTTATAACTTTGTATCATTTATTAATTGTATGGACTTGGAATTAGGTTGTTATAGAAAAAAAGGGATAACATTTAAATTGCGGCCTGAGATGCTGTTGGTTTAAGTGGCCTTAGGCTGCCAACAGTTGCCAGTCATTGCTCTAACGTGTATCGAATCTTTGCTACGTCTATGCATCCGTTGGAATAGTTTGTATGACGTACCTTGAATGTTGATTGAATCCTACCTGGGTTGCGGGCGCAAGCTAATAACTTTCAACTTATTAGTCATTCTCTTACCATTTTTTTCACTATTTTCACAAAAGCATTGAAAAAAAAGAGCAATAATCATTTAAAAAAATGCCGGATGAATATTCTGTGGGTGTTTTCTTCAATCTATTGTGTAGACCTAAACGTTCGCTTATTGCTGATCGAGAAACTTTAAAAAAAAAAAAGCCCCATATAATAATTCAGGACAAAACAAAAACAACATGGTTACAATTATTTTTGTCGAAATTATTCTCGTTTAAAGAAATACGAGGATTTGACAAAATACGAATCTAATATTGAACATGTTTTAAAGACAGATCATGAAGTTCAAGCAATATTCAACAGTGAGATGTAGGAAAATATTTATTTAATATTACTGAATGTTGCAATGTATCTTTAATTAATTAACTAATATGAGATGAGATTTTCTCATTGGACAAATACATATATCAATGTATTTGTTTTATGTTTTAATCAAAGTTTGTATTTTTATTGATTTCTATTTATCTCGTTACGTTCTTCCTTACCTTTTGTTTTGGTATATTTTGTCCCTAATTACGCCTGTGGTTTAGGTTGTTTGACTAGTAAATCAAAAGAATGTCGTATGTTTAAATAAATCAGAGAAAGGTAGAAAGGGGGAGAGGGGGAGTATTATCAAAATTCCGCCCGTCATGCAGTTTCTAGAAATATTTAAATATAAATAAATTTCATACATTTTTAAAAAAAATTGTTTTATAGTTTTTTTTCATAAGCGTGTGATTCACAAATCAGCTAAAACGCCACCTATAGTATACGACTTACCCATAGCAAGTTTAATAGTAAACTAAAGCCTCTAAATATGAAACCAATCTACAATTCTACCATCAGATACGACTAACAATGAACTAATTCAATATTGAGCTAAGCCTCTATCCACCAGGGGTAAATCATCATCAGATATGACTTACAAGTGACTTACAACCAACTAATGTATTAAAATTAACATGAACCTCTAAATATTTAACCAAACTAGATCACCACCTAATTGGTCCTTCATAAATTATTGGCTAACTCACTAATCAGACAATTTAACAATCTGCTTCCTCATCACTAAACTGACTCTGTTAGCAACCCAGTCATCAAGCTAACTCTGCTAGCGTTTCAATCAGCAAAGTCAATCAGTCCATTCCCTATTGACCATCTCGCCGATCGTCTTACAAATCAATCGTATATCCCACCAAGATCGATTTCTGTTAATTATATTACAAACAATAAACTTTTAATGACTTAATTGTGTATATAAATGTCGTGTAT
Organism: Bulinus truncatus; assembly: GCA_021962125.1. Taxonomy (NCBI): domain Eukaryota; kingdom Metazoa; phylum Mollusca; class Gastropoda; family Planorbidae; genus Bulinus; species Bulinus truncatus. Next base: position 1,821,229 of record JAGDYQ010000043.1, on the reverse strand, counting down.
ATAAATGTCGTGTATATAAATGTGTATATAAATGTCTTTTATGAAACAATACTTTGAAGTCAATTAAAAAAAATAAAATTAGTAGATTAACAGATTACACTCGAAGTTTGACTGTCGCATTGGCAAAATATCAAAGAAAAAAAAAACAGAGGCAAATAATAAAAAGGCTTTTATGTATTGTATTATATATATTACATACATATAAATATATTACATACATATAAATATATTACATACATATATATTACATACATACATATATATTACATACATATATATTACATACACACATATATATTACATACATATAGATATATTACATACATATAAATATATTACATACATATAAATATATTACATACATACATATATATTACATACATACATATATATTACATACATATAAATATATTACATACATATAAATATATTACATACATACATATATATTACATACATACATATATATTACATACATATAAAAGAGTTTAAGAGTTGTCAACTTTAATGAATCGAATTAATTATTTTAAAAAACAAATAAAATAAATCCACGCAGTCATCTTTTAGAAAGCTGTTTCTTAATTCACTGTCCACATTGTTAATGTATTGAATGTGATTGGTAGTGGATTGTTTGTAATTTGAAGTCAACCACACAATCTTAGATATTCCTTCAACCAATTCAACCATTAAAAATGTTCTCTTATTTAGGACCCGGGGGGAGGGGGGTACGGATAAGTTCCTGAATTTAAATAATAAATCATCACATATGTCTCAATAGAACTCATTAAAGCATAACAAATATACCAGTAGGCTCAATACAGTTTTAACACATATACCAGTAGGCTCAATACCGTTTTAACAAATATACCAGTAGGGCTCAATACAGTTTTAACAAATATACCAGTAGGCTCAATACAGTTTTAACACATATACCAGTAGGCTCAATACAGTTTCAACACATGTACAAGTTTGGCGAAATACAGTTTTAACACATATACCAGTAGGCTCAATACAGTTTTAACACATATACCAGTAGGCTCAATACAGTTTTAACAAATATACCAGTAGGGCTCAATACAGTTTTAACAAATATACCAGTAGGCTCAATACAGTTTTAACAAATATACCAGTAGGCTCAATACAGTTTTAACACATGTACAAGTAGGGCTCAATACAGTTTTAACAAATATACCAGTAGGCTCAATACAGTTTTAACAAATATACCAGTAGGCTCAATACAGTTTTAACACATGTACAAGTAGGGCTCAATACAGTTTTAACAAATATACCAGTAGGCTAAATACAGTTTTAACACATGTACAAGTAGGGCTCAATACAGTTTTAACACATGTACAAGTTTGGCGAAATACAGTTTTAACACATATACCAGTAGGCTCAATATAGTTTTAACACATATACCAGTAGGGCTCAATACAGTTTTAACACATGTACAAGTTTTGCGAAATACAGTTTTAACACATATACCAGTAGGCTCAATACAGTTTTAACAAATATACCAGTAGGCTCAATACAGTTTTGAATACTTTGAACATTAGAAATCAATATAATGAATACTTTGAACATTAGAAGTCAATATAATGTATAATTTAAACATTAGAAGTCAATATGATGAATACTTTGAACATTAGAAGTCAATATGATGAATACTTTGAACATTAGAAGTCAATATGATGAATACTTTGAACATTAGAAGTCAATATAATGAATACTTTGAACATTAGAAGTCAATATAATGAATACTTTGAACATTAGAAGTCAATATAATGAATACTTTGATTCATAGATGTGTATCTTGTAGTTGATGAATTAATGACATGATGTTTGTGTTTGATGTTTGTTCAGCTGATGATGTTTGCCCCACCCAGCACCTGGCACGCCCACGTGTATAACAAGTCTCCAAGACGATTTACTTCTTTCTTGATCGCAGACATTCTGGCCGATAGAAGGGACAATCACTGCAAGGATGGTACCATCAGAAGGTATGTGGTGCTATGTTGTATATAGAGATTGTGATGGTTCGTTGTATCAGGTGGTACATGGTACTATGTTGTTTTTTGAGATGCGTCATGGTTCGTTTTATCAGGTGGTACGTGGTGCCATGTTGTATATAGAGATGTGTGATGGTTTGTTGTATCAGGAGGTACATGGTACTATGTTGTTTATTGAGATGTGTCATGGTTCGTTCTATCAGGTGGTACGTGGTGGTGCCATGTTGTATATAGAGATGTGTGATGGTTTGTTGTATCAGGAGGTACATGGTACTATGTTGTTTATTGAGATGTTTGATGTTCGTTGTATCAGGTGGTACATGGTGCTATGTTGTATATAGAGATTTGTGATAGTTCGTTATGTCAGGAGGTACGTTCCTCAATTTTGGACAAAATATTTATTGAATTGATTTAGGGCGTCATTTCCATCAAATGTTCCTTACAGTTTTGTGACGTGACACATGACTGAAATCAGTTTTCTGCTCACTAACGCCTTGATCATCTTTCTGCATCAGCATGTAATAGTAGCTATAGAGCATGAGGTGGAGGACCATTGGCTAGAAAATATTCGTTTGGTCCTGAAGACCGTCCTGTTTTTCTAGATCTAGTTTATACTGGTCATGGCTCCCCTCCAAGTTTCAAATCTAGTCCAGGCCTCAGTTTTGCGCATTCAGCCCGTGACGAGTGTGGAGCTTGTATATCTAAATCTCCCCCCCCCCCCCAGACTTTTGTCCAGCCATGGCTATTTCTATTTTGCGGGCACTGTGGTGTTGACCATAACTCCCCTCTTCTCTGTATTTTCTTCCCTGACATATTCACTAGCTTTGTTGGCTGGCATGTTTGGTAATGAGACCTTGGAATTCGTTGCTACTTTCTTGCAATGATCTAGATTTCCGGCAAAAGAAAGTCGATTATGGGCAGTTCTGGAGAAGACGCTATCTGGCCAACAGGGTGGGGAAACACCGGTCTCTTTGTATTAAAAATACGTAGATATGTCTTGTTGTAGGAAGGTTCTAGGGTGCTTGATACCCACATGTGTTCTTTGGTACACCAGGACCACTGGCGTTCTATGGTGTGTCAGGACCACAGACGTTCTATGGTGTATCAGAACCACTGGCGTTCTATGGTGTGTCAGGACCACAAGCGTTCTATGGTTATCAGGACCACATGCATTCTATAGTGTGTCAGGACCACAGACGTTCTATGGTGTATCAGGACCACTGGTGTTCTATGGTGTATCAGGACCACAGTAGTTCTATGGTGTATCAGAACCACTGGCGTTCTATGGTTTATCAGGACCACTGGTGTTCTATGGTGTATCAGGACCACAGTAGTTCTATGGTGTATCAGGACCACAGTAGTTCTACGGTGTATCAGGACCACTGGCGTTCTATGGTGTATCAGGACCACTGGTGTTCTATGGTGTATCAGGACCACAGTAGTTCTATGGTGTATCAGGACCACAGTAGTTCTCTGGTGTATCAGGGACCACTGGCGTTCTATGGTGTATCAGGACCACTGGTGTTCTATGGCAGAGGTTTTCAACCTTTTTTATGCTGCGGAGCCCACAGACATTTCAAGCCCGGGTGGTGGACCCCCCATAGCCCAAGGAGCCCAGAACATGTCTTAAATTCTGTTCTTAAATTCTGCCTTGCATAAGTTACGCACAAATCATGTACAAGTCATTTCACATATGAAATAGCTATTTAATCAAAACATGAAACAATCACCTAGTATTTATTCTACTGGTATGTCTGTTATAGTTTTCTGTTCAGTGGTAAGGCTGTGCCTGTTTTGCACTACAGCAAGATCTTCAGTCATGTCCTTTGCCACCAAGGCCTCGCTGTGAATCACGCAGTGGGTTGATACAATGTGTGGCGCTGCTTGTTTCCCTCGTGCGATTAAACCAAATTTACGACCAGTCATCGTAGCATCGCCGTCCATGCACATGCCAACACATTGTGTCCAGGCCAGTCCTGATTCTTAAAAAAATCCATCAAGTATACATAAAAGGTCTGCACCGGTTGTGCACCCCGTCAGCGACTTGCAGAACAAAAAGTCTTCAACAACTTCACCTTCCCAGCAGTATGGAATGTAAACCAACAATTCGGCTGCATTCGCAATGTCTGTACTTTCGTAAAGCTAAATTGAGAGTCTGATATGCTGAAGGCGTGCAATCAGTTGGCAGCGAACATCTTCAGACATGTCTGCAATTCGTCTGCTCACTGTGTTATCAGACAGTGGAATGGCTTTCAGTTTTTGACTATTCCTTTCCTAGAACGGCTTCGCACATGTCGACTGGTGCCGGTATAATTAGATCCTCTGCAATTGTTTGAGTTTTTTTTAGAACGCACTATTCGCAATGCTACCAACCAAACACGACGCTCGAAGAGCTTTCTCGTTCACAGTAATGCAGGCCATCAGTTTGCCTTTCTGTTTCAAATAGAGCTCTTTCTGCCTCTCAAAGTATTCCTTCGCTTTACTGGCAAGTTTTGAATGCACTGTGGTCAAATAGCGCCTCAATTTCCCAGGCTTCATCGCATCGCTCGATAATGTTTGCATCACACGACACAAAGAAGTTGGTCAGCATCGGTCCCCACTGTGGTGAAGCCGAATGATATATATTCTGGATTATACTTGCGCAGTTGTCTTTTTTGTTCGTCTTGGGGTGTTTAATCATCAGAATCTTCCAGGTTCTGGTCAGTTTTCCTCTTCACAAATTTATCCATGCTACTAGGCTTGGACAATTTACTTTTACAAATATTGATAAACAAAATGACCATAACAGTTTAGTCCCGTTAACTCAGATCTCACAGGAAAAAAAAATTAGAGACAAAGTTTTAGAGTAGAGAGGATTTGAGTAGGTAATTATCTGTAAAAATATTTCACATTCTGATGAGGAAAATTCATAATTTAAAATTAAATCGACTACTATGACAAAACAAATACAACTCTTATCAAATACTTTGAATTGTTTACTAACATTTTAAAAAGTATTTGTCACATAAGCAAGTCACATGACAACAGAACAGCATAATATGTTCATCGGTAGAATTTCACACCGTTTCTAGGCCAATCTAGGCTTGTAAAAATTGTAGCCACTGATTAACCACACTGTTTATAAACAATACACCCGCTTGCGCAGATCCTGATGTTTTAACAGTGATGTCAGAGCTCAGTAAGTAAGAAATATTGCCAAGATATTGCCAAGATGACATGAGTCTAGTTCAGATTTCAGACGAAAATATAAGGAAATACCAGCAAAGTTTTTTTTTTAATTCTGCACATTGCTGTCTGTGCCTGAAACATTCGCATAGCTATTTTTTGTTTAGCTAAAAGCTAAACAATCTACCAAACCAAGCAATACTTTAAACAAGAAAAAACACTACTTTCCTTAACTTGCCCACGGACCCCTTTGAAGCTCCCCACGGACCCCCAGGGGTCCGCGGACCACAGGTTGAAAACCTCTGTTCTATGGTGTATCAGGACCACAGTAGTTCTATGGTGTATCAGGGACCACTGGCGTTCTATGGTGTATCAGGACCATAGGCGTTCTTTAGATATTTGGTTTACGAGGCGGCCAACAATTGTGACAAACACACAAATAATTAATTAGAAATTTTTCAAATATATCCCTCGCGAAATTCTTAGTTTAATCATAACGGTATCTTATATATCTGTCATATGCATATTGTATCCACTGATTCCTCTCTCTAACTTAGTATGTCTGTATTATGTATTCTGTCTCAAGCCATGTCTATCAGATTATTATGTATTCAGTCTCGAAAGTTATAAAAAAATGAAACTTAGGTAATTGCTCACTTTCGTATAAGTCTAAAAATAGCTCAACTTTTGTACGTTTCCTAATTTATTACTAGCAGTGTACTCGGCGTTGCCCGGTAAGTCGGGAGCTCAAACGTGACACTTGAAACATTTCTAAATTATAATACACCATTAGGAAAAGATATGGGTACTAATTTATGCCACCTACCTAATGTGCAGAAATGACCAATATTTCATACGTCACAAATTACGTTTACCGACTAAACCTACCAAACCAAACAAAACCAAACAACCAACCAAACTAACCAACCAAACCAGCTAGCCAAACCATGACCAACAAAACCAACCAAACCAACCAAAACCAACTAACCAACCAAAACGAACCAGACACCATTAGGTAAAGATATGGGTGCTAATTTATGCCACCTACCTAATGTGAAGAAATGACCTACATTTCATGCGTCACAAATTACGTTTTACCCGTCAATGCTAATAACTTAGGATTATTTGTTTAAACAGTAATTGATTCTCTCATTGTTAAAATCAAATCGAAGCATTACAATATTGATCAAATTAATTTTGTTTTCTCTGCCATTTTGAAGCACAGAGGAAATTAGGGTGGCACGATACAGCATCCGCGCACAAGGTTAATTCGGCTTCTTACTTTCTTTCCGTCTAATTTTCTTACTTACACGCTGGATTATTATCCATTAACCGTATATTTGTGTTTTTTTCTATCATAACATAATAAAAGGTTATCAGTTGACAATACACCAAACAACACAAATATCAGTTGACAATACACCAAACAACACAAATATCAGTTAACAATACACCAAACAACACAAATATCAGTTGACAATACACCAAACAACACAAATATCAGTTGACAATACACCAAACAACACACATATCAGTTGACAATACACCAAACAACACACATATCAGTTGACAATACACCAAACAACACAGATATCAGTTGACAATACACCAAACAACACACATATCAGTTGACAATACACCAAACAACACAGATATCAGTTGACAATACACCAAAAACACACATATCAGTTGACAATACACCAAACAACACACATATCAGTTGACAATACACCAAACAACACAAATATCAGTTGACACCAAAATAAACGTTTTAAAGTCAAGATAAATACGGAAGTACAAAGACATGAGTAATTTAATTGATAACTGTCTTAGTAAATACAGTTGTGTACACCAAATATAGCACTCTCTCGTACTAGGAAGTCGAGTATTTTTATTTCTTTGATTTATTAAAAAAAATTAAATAAGCAACTATATAGGTAACGGAAAATACACACATACTCTGGAGTTAATATATACAGAATGACTGAATGCATCTGGAGTTAATATATATATATATATATATATATATATATATATATATATATATATGTGTGTGTGTGTGTGTGTGTGTAGAATGAGTGAATTATCTGGAGCTATATATATATATATATAGAATGACTGAATCTATCTACAGTTTACATATATAGAAATCTGTGAATGTACCTGGAGCTAAGATATTTAGATATGAGTGAATGTTATGTAAACAGGCACGCCGAGAGGGGGGAGCAGGGGGGTCATTGCCAGGGAACCCGCATCTGTAAGGGGGCCCGCCGCCCCGACCATGTCAATTTTTTTCACGACTCATTGTTTATTAATGGGCCCGCAATGATGTCCTGCCCTGGGGCCCTTGTTGGCTCTCGGCGCCCCTGTATGTAAATCTATGTTTTAATTAGTCATATGACATTATGACTTGAGGAACACATACACGAGGGGGAGAGGGGAAGGACTAGATATTTGTTTAAAAAGTTGTTATATAGTATGTGTAGTTAGTTGTTATATAGTATGTGTAGTTAGTTGTTATATAGTATGTGTAGTTAGTTGTTATATAGTATGTGTAGTTAGTTGTTATATAGTATGTGCAGTTAGTTGTTATATAGTATGTGTAGTTAGTTGTTATATAGTATGTGCAGTTAGTTGTTATATAGTATGCGTATTTAGCTATTATAATATGTGTAGTTGCTAGTTTGTTGTTAAGTAATATAGTATGGGTACTTCTTTGTTACAAAGTATGGGTAGTCGTTTGTTGTATTACACAATAACATTTAATGCAAATGTTGTTTTCTTAGAACAGGGTGTATAGGTTTAAGACTTTGTTATATAAACAGGCAGGGATCCTAAATTTCGTTATATAATCAGGCAGGGATCCTGAATTTCGTTATATCATCAGGCAGGGATCCTGAAATTTTCGTTATATAATCAGGCAGTGATCCTGAATTTCGTTATGTAATCAGGCAGGGATCCTGAAATTTCGTTATATAATCAGGCAGGGATCCTGAATCGCGTTATATAATCTGGCAGGGATCCTGAAATTTCGTTATATAATCAGGCAGGGATCCTGAATTTCGTTATATAATCAGGCAGGGATCCTGAAATTTCGTTATATAATCAGGCAGGGATCCTGAATTTCGTTATATAATCAGGCAGGGATCCTGAATTTCGTTATATAATCAGGCAGGGATCCTGAATTTCGTTTTATAATCAGGCAGGGATCCTGAATTTCGTTATATAATCAGGCAGGGATCCTGAATTTCGTTATATAATCAGGCAGGGATCCTGAATTTCGTTTTATAATCAGGCAGGGATCCTGAATTTCGTTATATAATCAGGCAGTGATCCTGAATTTCGTTATATAATCAGGCAGGGATCCTGAAATTTCGTTATATAATCAGGCAGGGATCCTGAATTGCGTTATATAATCTGGCAGGGATCCTGAAATCTCGTTATATAATCAGGCAGGGATCCTGAATTTCGTTATATAATTAGGCAGGGATCCTGAAATTTCGTTATATAATCAGGCAGGGATCCTGAATTTCGTTATATAATCAGGCAGGGATCCTGAATTTCGTTATATAATCAGGCAGGGATCCTGAATTTCGTTATATAATCAGGCAGAGATCCTGAATTTCGTTATATAATCAGACAGGGATCCTGAATTTCATTATATAATCAGGCAGGGATCCTGAATTTCGTTATATAATCAGTCAGGGATCCTGAAATTTCTTTATATAATCAGGCAGGGATCCTGAATTTCGTTATATAACCAGGCAGGGATCTTGAATTTCGCTATATAATCAGGCATGGATCCTGAATTTCGTTATATAATCAGGCAGGGATCCTGAAATTTCGTTATATAATCAGGCAGGGATCCTGAATTTCGTTATATAATTAGGCAGGGATCCTGAATTTCGTTATATAATCAGGCAGGGATCCTGAATTTCGTTATATAATCATGCAGGGATCCTGAATTTCGTTGTATAATCAGGCAGGGATCCTGAATTTCGTTTTATAATCAGGCAGGGATCCTGAATTTCGTTATATAATCAGGCAGAGGTCCTGAATTTCGTTATATAATCAGACAGGGATCCTGAAATTTCTTTATATAATCAGGCAGGGATCCTGAATTTCGTTATATAACCAGGCAGGGATCCTGAATTTCGTTATATAATCAGGCATGGATCCTGAATTTCGTTATATAGCCAGGCAGGGATCCTGAATTTCGTTTTATAATCAGGCAGGGATCCTGAATTGTGTTATACAACTTTTAAATCAAGAGGACGAATTGTTTATTGTTATATGTCAAAGATGACCACTCACTAGTACTACATAATAGAGAAATGTAAAGGGCTGCAGTCTAGCCATTTGTCAAGATTTTTTTAAAGTAATTGATTGGTAGAAACAAACAAAAAAAAAAACTCTCCGTGGCAGCAGCACAAACCAACCTAAGAATTGCACCGTGAGACACCATTGGCCAACTCTGTATAACTATAAAGAACGGTCTACAGTCTACATCATTGCGGGCCCCTTAATAAACAATGAATCGTGAAAAAATTGACATGGTCGGGGCGGCCGGGCCCCCTTACAGATGCGGGCCTCCTGGCAATGACCCCGCCTGCCCCCCTCTCGGCGTGCCTGCATGTTACTGGTTGTTGTTACAGACAATATAACATGTTACTGGTTGTTGTTACAGACAATATAACATGTTACTGGTTGTTGTTACAGACAATATAACATGTTACTGGTTGTTGTTACAGACAATATATCATATTTATGATTTAGACATGTGAGAAAGTGAGGACATAGTTTAATTTAAAATGTTTCTCTGTTTTCTTGCGTCTGTGGGGAAAGGTTCATATATAAACTTCATCATGTAGGCCTAACTTAAAACAAAAAAGAATGAAAGTTGATATTATCAAATACTGATATTATCGAATGTTGGTATAATAAAATGTTAACATTATCAAATATCGATATCAATATTGGTATCATCAAATCTTCCTAGATCATATGTTTGTATGTCAAATGTTGATACTATCATTGATATTATAAAATATTAATGTAATGAAATGTTTATATTATTAGATATTAAAATTATTCTTCCGTATTTAAAATCCATATAGCCTAGTGAGTTATTCTTATAATTACCTATTTGTGACAGAATGTGACAGAAGTTAATTTTTCAGTAAATTAAATGTCAACTTGTGAATGTTTCATACTATATTCTCTTGTCACTTTTTAAAAAGATGAAATTCAAACATTTTCTTTTCTATACATCACAGAATCTGAACTCATTTTGATATTACTTTAAAAAATAAAATAACAATTACAAAATATCCCATTATTTTTTCTATAAGCAAGAAGAATATTTATTTGACATATTTCAAAGAGCAATGTTTGTGATAAGCCTGATTACATTGAACACAGCTTCATTTATTAATATCACTTTATAATATTGTATGTGCACATACATTTTGTCTTAGTGCTATCAGATACGATTATTTATATATACAAATTTAAAACAAAAACGCAACTCAAATGTGCTTCTGTGATTAGCGTTTTATTGACAAGAAACACACTTCATCATGTGACATACTTCATCAAGTGACATACTTAATCAAGTGACATACTTCATCATGTGACATACTTCATCCAGTGACATACTTCATCCAGTGACACACTTTTTTAGTGACATACTTCATACATTGACATACTTCATCCAGTGATATACTTCATCATGTGACATACTTCATCCAGTGACATACTTCATCCAGTGACACACTTTTCTAGTGACATACTTCATCTTGTGACATACTTCATCATGTGACATACTTCATCCAGTGACATACTTCATCCAGTGACACACTTTTTTAGTGACATACTTCATACATTGACATACTTCATCCAGTGATATACTTCATCATGTGACATACTTCATCCAGTGACATACTTCATCCAGTGACACACTTTTCTAGTGACATACTTCATCTTGTGACACACTTTTCTAGTGACATACTTCATCTAGTGACATACTTCATCCAAAGACATACTTCATCCATTGATATATTTCATCCAGTGACATACTTCATCTAGTGACATACTTCATGACGTAAAATACCTCATCTGGTGACATACTTTTTCTAGGTTCAGACTTTATCAAGTGACATATTTCATCAAGTGACATACTTCATCCACAGGTGTGATTACTCGGACTGTGACCGCTCCAACTGTGAGGACATTCACTGCGCTCACTGCACCACTATCGTCAGTTTCCACTCACTGAAACATCACACGGGGCACGGTCATCGTGACCTAGTTCAAGCCCTGTCCCGCCACTCCCAAGTTGGTCACTGTGATGACATCTACCAACAGGACCCGTGTGTGGACAGCCACAGAGATGTAGACAACTCCAGGTCCACCTGCAGCCCCGGATGTCGCTCACCGTCACTATCTTCATCAGGTAAATTAAATGTCAAGGTCACTTTAACTACACACTGCGCATGCGTCATAATATGTAACTACGCACATCTTGCTATTGTTTCGGCATAACTACACACATCTTGCGTTTTTTACGGCATAACTATACACATCTTGCTATTGTTCCGGCATAACTACACACGTCTGGCTATTGTTACGGCATAACTATACACATCTTGCTATTGTTTCGACATAACTACACACATCTTGCGTTTGTTACGGCATAACTATACACAGAACAGGTACAGGCGGTGGTAATTTCATATTTCTTACCTGACTTTAGCTGGGAAAGTAAAGGCGGCTGGTCGTTGTGCTAACCACGCAATCCCTTCTTGTGTCGTGATTACAGAAACAGGCAAATTCAACACTGTATATGCCCTTAAGAACCTTTAGTGCTAATGGAACTTTACCTTAACATATAGTCACAGTATTTTTAACTCTAGCTTTCCAATTTTGTCAATATGATATGATTTGACACATGTGAATTCATAAAGTAATTATGATACAGCCCTAGCAAATGTATACTTCCTGAATTAGGTCACAATTTGTTGTCTAGTTGATACTTTCATATCTCAAAATGCAAAACATTTAAGTTTGATATCGTTCATGGACGAATTGAATAGATATTCAGGGGATGCTTTGTCTTAAAGTCATCATACTTTCAATTTAGTTGTCAAATTTGACGCAATCAACTGAAGCTTTAAGTATTTCATTTTAGTTAAAACGATTAAGCTTTATCATATCGAAAATATCTATTACTTTACCTAACTAATATGGGGAACATAAACATCTGTTACTTCAGCTAACTAATAATGGAAGCAATAACATCTGTTACTTTATCTAAGTAGTGTTTAATACAATGTCTCTCTCAGTCCATGTCTACTTTTGTAGCTTATTGTTTAAGTGAACATTTTGGTGGCAATGTATAGTTTCTAGGGAGCGACCGATATGCCTTTTTACCGATAGTCCGATACAGATATTTTTTCCCAGCATTTTTGCCGATACCGATACCGAAACCGATATTTTGCTATTAATGAAAGGGTGTCTTTCAGATGAAAAAGATTAAAAGAACAAAAGATTTGAAAAGGCAGACCGGAAGACCGAAGTCAGAAACACAAACCATGCCTGCATAATCTCAGAAATCTGCATGTTAATTGTTTAAAATTAAACTTATAACAAACAATTTGTTGTTTTTACTTTTTACTTGTACACAAACAGAAAAGTAAGATAAAGTTGTAAATAATTAATGTCAAACAAAAAAGTAAAAATGTATTAATTGTTAATTATAACTTCACTAACTTGTGGAAGTTATGATGAAATTAAAATGATTTTCTTCGATTATCTTTGTAATTTTTACTGAATTTACTTGTAGCTGGTTTTTAAAAAGGTTTAAAAAATTAAAAACACTTAATTATACCAGTAAATCACTTCACTTAGGTGAACAGTTAACTGGAAGTCTATAAGTAAACTTTAACTCTGTAAACCAAAACCAGATTAGAGTTACTAGATTTGTGAAAAAAAAATGTATCGGCAGCCAAAAAACGGCCGGTCCGATAGTTAACCCATAGTGCCAATATCGGTTCGATTATCGGTCGCTCCCTAATAATTTCATTATTATTTTTTGTAGCAATGTCCACACCAGTTACCTAATATAAAAATGTAATGTTTACATATAAACTAACATGACAAATGTAATGTTTACATATAAACTAGCATGACAAACGTAATGTTTACATCTAAACTAACATGACAAATGTAATGTTTACATCTACACAGACACGGAGATCGGTGACAAGAAGAGAAAGTCTGAAGATGATTTGAAAGATGATGCTAATGGAGTGAAAAAGAAAAAGGCGCGAACTACGTTCACCGGAAGACAAATATTTGAGCTGGAGAAACAGTTTGAGCAGAAGAAATATTTATCGTCTGCAGAGAGAGCGGAGATGGCCAGTCAGTTGGCTGTGACGGAAACACAGGTGAGTTTCATGGGAGTGTTGAATGTATTGGTTCGAGACCCAGTGACAATGACAGTCTCCATTGAAACCTTGATGACCTTTGCAGGCTCTCCTTTGGCTGGGATATAGAAAATGTTGGGATATAGAAAATGTTGGGATGTAGAAAATGTTGGGATATTGAAATTGTTGGGATATAGAAAATGTTGGGATATAGAAATTGTTGGGACATAGACTTACACAGGCCTCCGTGTGAATGTTGTCATAATGGCCGTGGCATACATAACCTTCTTATGACACATGGTGATTGTATTCTGAAAACTTGCTGTATGCTAAGCAAACTAAATGGTATTAGTTATGAAGTATAAAGTACTACATGGCCATTTGGATATCTCAGTATGTCAGGTACATCAGCTGTGCCAGACACGGCTAGTTGGACATCTCGGTGAGTTTAACTCTGTTCCTGTTAAATTTTCGTGAGAGTGAATTCTTGGATCAGAGTGCTAATCATTTACTTTTGGTCAGGAAAACGGTGTGGGAATAAGAGGTCGATAAAGAGACCAATGACATGTAAAACTCCATTCAACTATAAACAGTTGTTGGTTGTTGGTTAACAGAATTAAGTGTAGTGGAGGTGTAGTGGGGATGTAGTGGGGGTGTAGTGGAGGTGTAGTGGGGGTGTAGTGGAGGTGTAGTGGAGGTGTAGTGGAGGTGTAGTGGGGGTGTAGTGGGGATGTAGTTGGGGATAGTGAGGTAGGGAGGTAGGGGGGGTGTAGTGGAGGTTAGTGGAGATGTAGGTGGGGTGTAGTGGGGGTGGAGTGGAGGGTGTAGTGGAGGTGTAGCGAGGTGGAGTGGGGGTGTGGGTGGGTAGAAGGTTTAGTTGAGGTGGGTGGGGGTGTAGTGGAGGTGTAGTGGAGGTGTAGGGGTGTGGGAGGTATAGTGGGGGTGTAGGAGGTGTAGTGGGGGTGTAGTGGAGGTGTAGTTTAGGTGTAGTGGGGATGTAGTGGAGGTGTAGTGGAGGTGTAGTGGAGGTGTAGTGGAGGTGTTCTGGGGGTGTAGTGGAGGTGTAGTTGGGGTGTAGTGGAGGTGTAGTGGGGGTGTGGTGGGGGTGTGGTGGGGTGTAGTGAAGGTTTAGTTGAGGTGTAGTGAGGGTGTAGTGGAGGTGTAGTTGGGGTGTAGTGGAGGTGTAGTGGGGATGTAGTGGGGGTGTAGTGGAGGTGTAGTGGAGGTGTAGTGGGGGTGTAGTGGAGGTGTAGTGGGGATGTAGTGGGGGTGTTGTGGAGGTGTAGTGGGGGTGTAGTGGAGGTGAAGTTGGGGTGTAGTGGGGGTGTAGTGGAGGTGTAGTGGAGGTGTAGTTAAGGTGTAGTGGAGGTGTAGTTGGGGTGTAGTGGAGGTGTAGTGGGGGTGTAGTGGAGGTGTAGTGGGGGTGTAGTGGAGGTGTTGTTGGGGTGTAGTGGAGGTGTAGTGGGGATGTAGTGGAGGTGTAGTGGAGGTGTAGTGGAGGTGTAGTGGGGGTGTAGTGGAGGTGTAGTGGAGGTGTAGTGGAGGTGTAGTGGGGGTGTAGTGGAGGTGTAGTGGGGGTGTAGTGGAGGTGTAGTTGGGGTTTAGTGGGTGTGTAGTGTCTCGAATCCAGATGGACCCACGGCATCATCCCCACAGACTAATGTTAATTATCATAATACTGAGTGAACTGTCAATAATACAATCTGATACAGTGGCTATGTTGGTAATAAAATCTGATACAGTTGCTAAGTTGGTAATACAATCTGATACAGTTGCTACGTTGGTAATTCAATCTGATACAGTGGCTACGTTGGTAATACAATCTGATACAGTTGCTACGTTGGTAATTCAATCTGATACAGTGGTTAAGTTTGTAATTCAATCTGATACAGTGGCTAAGTTGTTAATACAATCGGATACAGTGTCTAAGTTGACAATACAATATGATACCGTGGGTAAGTTGGTAATTCAATCTGATACAGTGTCTAAGTTGTTAATACAATCTGATAAAGTGTCTAAGTTGACAATACAATATGATCCAGTGGGTTAGTTGGTAATTTAATCACATACAAGGGATTTGTACATAATAGAAACTGACACTGTGGTTATCAAGTTTTTGCCTTTTTATGTATCAGAGTTGTTTTGAAATGTTTTAATACTCAGAGCTCAATATGGAAAAAATGTCTATCAACTCTTTAACTTTAACTTTAAATAGTCTATCGTCTTGTGAAACATTTCTTGTATCAGCTAAATTAATTTGGTTGTGTTTACAAATGTGTTTGTGTGTGTTGGTTTTTTGTGTGGGCAGCAGGCCTGGAAGAACCATTAGACAATGTAGGCACGTGCCTAGAGCAGCAAGCGTTTGGTGGGGGGATGGCACAAAAAGTCCTCAAGAAAAAATGTTTATATTGTCCCGGTAGCCGTGCTTAATCGACATGACATTAGCAAATCTCAAATGAAATATTGAATCTCACATTATTTAACCTTGGTCCACAACCTGGTGGTAAATTACTCCACAGACAGTTTTTTTTTTTGTGCTATTTTTTTTTTTACTTTTTTAGGATATGGTGGTGCTACGCCGTGCTACATAACGCACTAATGCGACAAACGCACTTTTGTTTTAGTCTTCTATTGGAAACCAATGTGAATAGTGCTAATTTGTCCACGTGACATTGAATAGCTGTGCTGTTTAACGGCTTAGAACTACTTTACATTTGAAAGATTTGAAGAAGCTGCAAAAGAAATAACACCAGGTGTGGATTATAAGTCAACTTTTATCCCTAATCGTAAACGAAAGACAGTGGTCATTGATGGTGATGTCACTGAGGTATCTCTGAATGCCAGAGACAAATTTCGTATATCGCTAACTATCAGGATGATAATGGGTTTACTATGTTGGATACTAGGGGACGGGTGCTGTAGAGCGTTCGACTGTCGACCTAAATGTCTCGTGTTCGAACCTCACTGAGAACCTTGGGATTTTTTCAGGTCCTGGTGAAAGTCCCCGCGTCCATCCAGCTTTAAATGGGTACTTGACTTTTAAGTTGGGGGAATAAAGGTGGCTGGGCGTTGTGCTAACCACACAATCCCTTCATATGGCGAGGTTAATGAAACAGATGAATTCTACACTTCATCTGCCCCTATGAGCACTTGGGTGCTAAAGGGAACTTTACATTTTTAATGTTGGATACTAGCTATCAAGTTGCTAATGAAGTTTACTATGTTTGTTACTAGCTATCGAGATGCTAATGAAGTTTACTATGTTTGATACTAGCTATCAAGTTGCCGATGAAGTTTACTATGTTTGTTACTAGCTACCAAGATGCTAATAAAGTTTATTATGTTGGATACTAGCTATCAAGATGCTAATGAAGTTTACTATGTTTGTTACTAGCTATCGAGATGCTAATGAAGTTTACTATGTTTGATACTAGCTATCAAGTTGCCGATGAAGTTTACTATGTTTGTTACTAGCTACCAAGATGCTAATAAAGTTTATTATGTTGGATACTAGCTATCAAGATGCTAATGAAGTTTACTATGTTTGATACTAGCTATCAAGTTGCCGATGAAGTTTACTATGTTTGTTACTAGCTATCAAGATGCTAATGAAAATGTTTTGTTTGTTTTTAAATTAAAAGATCAAGAAGTTCAAATTATATTCTCGATAGATATTCTTCACTTTCTGTTAACTATCTAATTTATTCTAAATTATCTAATAACGTATGAAACAAGTCAATATCACGATGTAATCAATGTGTTTATACATATTGATGTAAAGTGACAATACGATATTGATTCATAATACATGTGATAGTTTTTTTAAAGTGAGATGTGGGATGGGTTGGTGTGCACTTTTAACTTTTAACTAGTTTTCGAATATGTTCATTTTTATGGTCTCATAAACATTTGACAATAACTATTACACTGGGCAACTAGTGCAAATACTGGTTAATACACTGGACTATTATTGCACATAACAAACTGCATGGTTTGTCATTATAGCGGGCAATTAGTGTACGTTATATATTGAATGGTCTGTTATTATACTGGACTATTATTGCACATAACAAACTGCATGGTTTGTCATTATAGCGGGCAATTAGTGTACGTTATATACTGAATGGTCTGTTATTATACTGGACTATTATTGCACATAACAAACTGCATGGTTTGTCATTATAGCGGGCAATTAGTGTACGTTATATATTGAATGGTCTGTTATTATACTGGACTATTATTGCACATAACAAACTGCATGGTTTGTCATTATAGCGGGCAATTAGTGTACGTTATATATTGAATGGTCTGTTATTATACTGGACTATTATTGCACATAACAAACTGCATGGTTTGTCATTATAGCGGACAATTAGTGTACGTTATATATTGAATGGTCTGTTATTATACTGGACTATTATTGCACATAACAAACTGCATGGTTTGTCATTATAGCGGACAATTAGTGTACGTTATATATTGAATGGTCAGTTATTAAACTGGGCTATTATTGCATTATAGCATTTTGTATGGTTAGTTATTAAAACGGGCAATTAATGAATGTGGCATGTTGTACAGCCTGTTGTTATGTAGCATGTTATACAGCCTGTTGTTATGTAGCATGTTGTACGGCCTGTTGTTATGTAGCATGTTGTACGGCCTGTTGTTATGTAGAATGTTGTACGGCCTGTTGTTATATATAAGGGCAGGAGATTTCAAACTTTTTTTCTAGTTTCATGACCCACTTTGACTAAGACGCAAACATTGAAAATCTCTGTACTCGGCAATTGGTGAGCATCACAGATTGCACGTCTCGTTTGTATCACGAATGAGTTAAACAACAACTCTTTACTCTTTTCAATTCATGTGAATTGTTTCTTTTACGTCATGATAGGGAGGATGGGTGTAAACTGAGAGGACTGAGAGTTAAGGGGGGGGGGGGTAAATGTAATACTACGGGTTGGCGGCTGTGACACTCCGTTGTTTATATGTGATTCCATGAGTGGGCATCCATTGTTTGTTGTACCATCACCAACATAAATAGCAAGGTCTGTCTCATGATAATAAACTATTATGTAGTGTGGGGAGGGAGTAAAGTATTACCTAGTGTGGGGAGGGAGTAAAGTATTACCTAGTGTGTGGAGGGAGTAAAGTATTACCTAGTGTGGGGAGGGAGTAAAGTATTACCTAGAGTGGGGAGGGAGTAAAGTATTACCTAGTGTGTGGAGGGAGTAAAGTATTACCTAGTGTGGGAAGGGAGTAAAGTATTACCTAGTGTGTGGAGGGAGTAAAGTATTACCTAGTGTGGGGAGGGAGTAAAGTATTACCTAGTGTGGGGAGGGAGTAAAGTATTACCTAGTGTGGGGAGGGAGTAGAGTATTACCTAGTGTGTGGAGGGAGTAAAGTATTACCTAGTGTGGGGAGGGAGTAAAGTATTACCTAGTGTGGGGAGGGAGTAAAGTATTATCTAGTGTGTGGAGGGAGTAAAGTATTACCTAGAGTAGGGAGGGAGTAAAGTATTACCTAATGTGGGAAGGGAGTAAAGTATTACCTAGTGTGTGGAGGGAGTAAAGTATTACCTAGTGTGGGGAGGGAGTAAAGTATTACCTAGTGTGGGGAGGGAGTAAAGTATTACCTAGTGTGTGAAGGGAGTAAAGTATTACCTAGTGTGGGGAGGGAGTAAAGTATTACCTAGTGTGGGGAGGGAGTAAAGTATTATCTAGTGTGTGGAGGGAGTAAAGTATTACCTAGAGTAGGGAGAGAGTAAAGTATTACCTACTGTGGGGAGGGAGTAGAGTATTACCTAGTGTGGGGAGGGAGTAAAGTATTACCTAGTGTGGGGAGGGAATAGAGTATTACCTAGTGTGTGGAGGGAGTAAAGTATTACCTAGTGTGGGGAGGGAGTAAAGTATTATCTAGTGTGTGGAGGGAGTAAAGTATTACCTAGAGTAGGGAGGGAGTAAAGTATTACCTAGTGTGGGGAGGGAGATGAGTATTACCTAGTGTGTGGAGGGAGTAAAGTATTACCTAGAGTGGGGAGGGAGTAAAGTATTACCTAGTGTGGGGAGGGAGTAAAGTATTACCTAGTGTGTGGAGGGAGTAGAGTATTACCTATTGTGGGGAGGGAGTAAAGTATTACCTAGTGTGGGGAGGGAGTAGAGTATTACCTGGTGTGGGGAGGGAGTAAAGTATTACCTAGTGTGTGGAGGGAGTAAAGTATTACCTAGTGTGGGGAGGGAGTAAACTATTACCTAGTGTGGGGAGGGAGTAGAGTATTACCTAGTGTGGGGAGGGAGCAAAGTATTACCTGAGTGGGGAGGGAGTAAAGTATTACCTAGTGTGGGGAGGAGCAAAGTATTACCTAGTGGGGGAGGGAGTGAAGTACATTCATAGTGTGTAGAGGGAGTAAAGTATTACCTAGTGTGGGGAGGGAGTAAAGTATTACCTAGTGTGGGGAGGGAGTAGAGTATTACGTAGAGTGGGGAGGGAGTAAAGTATTACCTAGTGTGTGGAGGGAGTAAAGTATTTTCTAGACTGGGGAGGGAGTAAAGTATTATCTAGTGTGGGGAGGGAGTAAAGTATTACCTAGAGTGGGGAGGGAGTAAAGTATTACCTAGAGTGGGGAGGGAGTAAAGTATTACGTAGGCCCACCCTGCACTGAAGGTACTTCTGTGTGTGGGTCAAGGTGTAAGCTTTAATTCAATAACCAATCAAAGTCTACCGTTGATGAAATCACGATACATCAGTGCAATATAAATGTCTCTGTCTTCCCTTTGATTTCACAATCTCAGGTCAACGTTTATTGTTTGGCCTCGTACACAGGCGAACCGATTACATCCCCATGAATGTCTCCTCCGATCTTGTACACACGAGCCTATTGACAAGCCACCCCCCCCCATCCCACCCTCCGTCTGAGATGTTGCTCAGCCCAGCTCTGCGCCCGTAATATGTGAATGAACTCAACACTGTTTCAACTCACAGAGACTGCCTTTCACTCTTTCTATACCAATAAATGACATGGGCAGGGGGTGGGGGTGTCATATACAATCATGATGTACTGACGGTGTTGCACTGAATCAGGGATAGTTGGATCTTTATATTCTCCTAATATTTTTTATCAACATATAAATAATCTAGTGTGATTAAAAAATAAAAAAAAATCATGATGGGTTTAACAGCAAAAACAGTTTTTTTTCCTTTTAATTAAAATGAAAATAAAATGTGAAAAATTTAAATAGTGTATTATAAAACAAGTGAACAATTTAAATAGTGAATTATAAAATAAGTGAACAATTTAAATAGTGAATTTTTATATTTTTACTATAACTCCATCTTTCATTACTTCCTTGTTTATATTTTAATCTATTAATAGCAGTGACGGAAATATCCGCTCGTTTAATTGTTTAATTGTTTCAAGACGTTTCTTTCTTCTATGTAGAAACACGTTCCTAATGAACAAATAGTACAGCTGCTGTTGTTTACATCACTCAAAGTACAGTAGCTGTTGTTTACATCACTCACAGTACAACAGCTGTTGTTTACATCACTCACAGTACAACATCTGTTGTTTACATCACTCACAGTTCAACAGCTGTTGTTTACATCACTCACAGTTCAACAGCTGTTGTTTACATCACTCACAGTACAACAGCTTTTGTTTACATCACTCACAGTACAACAGCTTTTGTTTACATCACTCACAGTACAAAAGCTGTTGTTTACATCACTCACAGTACGACAGTTGTTCTTTAAATCACTCACAGTACAACAGCTGTTGATAAAAGTGTCTTGTTACTTTGTCCGTGAATAGAAAAAAAACAACATTTTGAGTACATTTAGCGTCAACCAGTCCTTATATTTAGTACAGGCCCTTTATTATGGATGGGCAAAGTACGTGTCCATTATCGGGGTCATTTTAGTAGCTAAAAATAGTGGGACGGATGGGTGAATGGCGTAGAGTGCTCGACTGTTGTCCTGAAAGTCCTGGATTAGATCCTCAGTTAGAACCGAGGTTTCTTTCCAGGTACTGGCGAAAGTGGGTTACATATGTCTCAAGTTCACCATGCTTTAAATGTGTACCTGGCTTTACATAAAGTAGTAAAGACGACTTGACGTAGTGCTTACCACACAATCCTTTCATATGCAGTGGTTACAGAACCAGATAAATCGTACACTTCATCTACCATGATGGCCCTTTACGCTAAGAGAATCTTGTGACCGGACTTTTTATGAATCAAATCAACAATGTATGAGGACATGTTATGAATCAAATCAACAATGTATGAGGACATGTTATGAATCAAATCAACAATGTATGAGGACATGTTATGAATCAAATCAACAATGTATGAGGACATGTTATGAATCAAATCAACAATGTATGAGGACATGTTATGAATCAAATTAACAATGTATGAGGACATGTTATGAATCAAATCAACAATTTATGAGGACATGTTATGAATCAAATCAACAATGTATGAGGACATGTTATGAATCGAATCACCAATGTTATGAATCAAATCAACAATGTATGAGGACATGTTATGAATCAAATCAACAATGTTATGAATCAAATCAACAATGTATGAGGACATGTTGATTCTCAGGGCAGTTGTTATAGATAGGCTAACTAGACCACTGTCTGTGACCCCCAGATGTTCCTTTACCTAGGGCCCTGAATTGTAAGGGGCCCAATATTTTCTTCTGCTTCTAGGATTTCAAATGACCTGGGATAGTCATTACCTCCTTGAGTCTAATGTGGCTTTAACTGAATCAATTCTTTTTTGTTTTCCATTTTATTCCTAAATAATTATGGTGAAGTCCTTAATATTATTTTATTTTAATTACGTTTGTGAATCACTGACCTATAGAATAGTTTGCTTTTATCTCTGTGGGTGTGTTGCTATGAGAGTATATCTGTTGCTTTTATGAAAGTATATGTTTCTATCTGGGTGTGTTGCTTTGAAGATACATGTACTTTTTTACTTGATGCGTTTCTTCGAGAGTACGTGTACTAATATCTGAGTACGTGGGTGTGACGTGTAGAATTGCACTTCTCCCCCACCAACCCCAGTTCACCGGGTCAAGGTTGCAGCCGCCATATTGAATCGTTTCGTCGACGTCGCCTTCCCCCCAATCGTTTCACTGACGTTCTTCCCCCCCTCCAAACGTTTCGGTGACAGACATCGTCGTTTTCAACCCCCCATAAACGTTGCACCAACGTATTCGCCCCAACCTTATAAAAGACGTGAATAGTAGTAGTTGAGTTAGTAAGGTGCTCTGAGTTAGTAAGGTGCTGACAGTCATAGTGTAGATAGTTCTAAGATTCTAAGAGTTAGTTGTAAACTTGTAGTGACATTTGTTTAAGTAGACATCATTAGACAAAGGACTTATATTATATATACATATATATTCATCTATGTTTAGAAGCAATTAAAGTTAGATCTGTTGTGTTCATATACCAAGCCTTGGCGTTGATATATTTATTAGTTAGAAAGTTAACGTAACATATTTGGCGATCCGACGCCTTGTAAAGTATAAGATATAATAACGTTACATATTTGAAAATAATAACGTAACATTTGGCGAGCCTGCCCAAAGATATTTCTGGAATCTTCATCTAAGTCAGCAACAGCAGTTAACAGTGGAGTCACACTTACTCAACAACAGCCCAGAGAGGAGTCTCACTGACTCGAGAGCAGCCAATAGAGGAGTCTTACTGACTCGAGAGCAGCCAACAGAGGAGTCTCACTGACTCGAGA
Source organism: Bulinus truncatus (assembly GCA_021962125.1). Lineage (NCBI taxonomy): Eukaryota > Metazoa > Mollusca > Gastropoda > Planorbidae > Bulinus > Bulinus truncatus. The sequence goes on along the minus strand of JAGDYQ010000043.1, from coordinate 1,797,865 downwards.
GCAGCCAAGAGAGGAGTCTCACTGACTCGAGAGCAGCCAACAGAGGAGTCTCACTGACTCGAGAGCAGCCAAGAGAGGAGTCTCACTGACTCGAGAGCAGCCAACAGAGGAGTCTCACTGACTCTGCAGCAGCCAAGAGAGGAGTCACACTGACTCATACATAATCTAGGAGAGCAGAGAGAAGGCGACAAGAGGAGTCAGTCAGTCTGTGTTAATATATTCTTAAAACCAGATAAGTTTTCATTTAAATTTTATCTTAGTGCACAATCAAATGTCTCGTTTATTTTGAATCCTTATAGATATTTTGTTGGTAGTCTCTCACTGAGTACATCTTTGTTACTTTTGTAACGGAGTGTTTACATGACATTTATTTGTTAGATCGTTACTGTCTAGTTTGTGTATATGTGACAGTATTGTTTTATTTGTTGTTACTATCAGTTTTCTCTGCCTTTTGTCTTGTTTATTTCGTATTGTATTTGTACCGCAGAAATTTACTTAGTTTGTGTGTTAGATTGTAGATAATAAGTATTTCATTATCCTTATTTAGTTGAAGTTAATATTAAGGTAAGTCAAGGTAACTCAATTTGTTTGTAAAGCATTATTCATAACTCAGAATGTCATCATTCGAACATTTCGTTACCTTAGGACAAACATTAGGGATAGAGACAAAAAAATTAGAGAAATGGGCGCAGGATAGGTTAGAGAAGGAACAAGCTAGGTTAGAGAAGGAACATGAGAAGGAACAGGCTAGGTTAGATAAGGAACATGAGAGAGAACAGGCTAGGCTAGATAAGGAACATTCTTACAACATAACACAAAGCCAGTTAAGAATCAAGCAGTTAGAATTAGAGAAAGAGTTAATGGATAGCCAGCTTAATAATCCCACCCCTCTACCTACCCCAATGTCAACCATAGATCATAGTCTTGCAAATAGAATAGCTCATTATAAATACCATCTTTTTGACGAACAGAAGACAACGATCGACAATTTCCTTATTAAATTCGAGCGTGACATGAGAGAACTTGACTTCCCCGAATCCAAATGGACGTACTTGTTAGGTAAATCTTTTACTAGTGACGTTTCCCTTAAGATATGTTTAAACCAGGACAGTTACCAGGTAGTTAGAGAACAGCTTCTAAGGACATATGGACAGACAGAAGCTAGTTTTAGGAAGGCGTTTCATCAGACAGTTTTACAAAAGGACGATGACCCCCAGACATATTTTGACAAATTAGGTACTGCCTTGGATAAATGGCTACAATATGCTAAGGTAGAAAGGACATTTGAAGCCTTTAGGACATTTTTCTTGTTAGACAAGGCCATTCATTCCTGCCACCCTGAATTGAAGTCATTCATTTTAGAAAGGGGACCAAAGACAGTACAGACAGCCGTGGACCTAATAAGGAAATATAAAACCGCTCACCCTGATAGACCCACAACTACAGTAGAAAATGATATACAGGACATTATATGTTTTGGTAGCGACACAAGCAGGACCCATCATAGACATAGTCAGAACAGAGTAAATGAGAATAGACCGGTAGGTAGGACAGAATTAATATGTCGAAGCTGCAACAGAAAAGGACATTTTGCTAGGGACTGTCCTTTGAACCATAATAATAGACAATCTAGGTCACCTGAGGACAACCGTAGAGACAATTATCAGGGAAGAGGTAGAAGTAGTTCAAGAGACAGGGTTCATGACGTCATGAGTACATTAGAGCCATCCAAGCCTTTGACAGTAACAAAAGGTAGAGTAGGACATAATAGCGTAGACGTGCTAAGAGATTCAGGGTGTAATACAGTTTTAGTTAAGAAATATTTAGTTCGACCTTCCCAATACACGGGCAGATTTGGTAAATGTAGAGGCTTTGACGGTCAAATTACAGCTTACCCAATAGCAGAAATAGACATACAGACAATCTATTTTAATGGTAGAGTGGAAGCACAGGTAGTTGAAAGTCTCATTACAGACCTTATTATAGGTAATAGTGTTGTGGAGATCAAGGACGATAGAAATAGCAGGCAAACTAGGACAAATTACAAACAAAAGCCCAGAGTTAGATTCAGTGACCTACAGCACAGTAGTACCCGTAGTGTAAAACCAATCATTTGTTTTCGTTGTGGGTCACACAACCACAAGTCTAGGGCCTGTACAAAGCGTGTAGATGAAGTTATTTGTAGACAGTGTTGTAAAATGGGTCACAGAGAACAGTTCTGCTCTACAATTGCTGAATATAATAGGAATTACCGCCAGAAATATATAAATTAACCCAAGTTAAGCAGACTATGAGTTTATAGCTTTAATTACTAAGTAGAATGCCAATTAAACCATAAGTTATAAGTTGATGTTGTTACCATAAAAGTAGTAAGAATATGATGTTTGCTAAGGCTAAGTAATATATGCAAAATGCGCAGTCAAAGGTAAGTGATATAGGTCACACTAGATAGATATACTGAATTAAGTATAATCAGCTAAGTCCAGAAGTTACACGGTAAGTTTAGATGTCTTGTTTATTTGACTCGTCCACTAAGATACTGAGATAATATGTTCAATATCCCCCCCCCTCTAAAGAATATGCCCTTATAATTTCATAGCTAGTTATTCACAGGCTGACTAACAAAGACCAGTACCTACATATCGTTATACAAGTTCAAGTCGCCACCTTTGTGAGGGCCTAAACATTTATCTGTTACCAACGATCTAATTTCACCTGTTTTCACCTCATCATATTTGTTCTACGTGTAGCCCCTCACTCAAGCGTAAACCCAGTCAAAGACACTCAATAATTTCCTGTTAACAACGATATGCAGAACGTCATCAACAGTTTACATCAATGAAACAGACAAAACTAAAACCACGCCTCATACATTGACACGTTTACCACAAGAGGTGTAGTTAATGTCACTTCGACCTCAAGTTCACCAGCGAGTGACTATTGTAGACAATGGAACGTTTTCGTCTTTACCGTTCGACACGTTGTGTAAAACTGACCTGTATGCCCCATCACAGGGGTTTTTTTGCTCAATAAGAGGTGGTGGGTCTCTTCAATAAGAGGTGGTGGGTCTCTGAAGTTTTTAACTTTTTACCAAATGAAGAAAACTATAAGAGGTGCCGGGTTGCATTTCAGAGGTGCCGGATCGCAGATCCGGCGCGCTACATGGCAAAAAAACCCCTGCCCCATCACCTATTTGAACCAAGACATCAAGGAGCAATATACGCCAGTAACAGAATGAACTTGTTTGTATTATATAACATTGCATTCATTATGTTTTTTTTTTGTTTCGTGCTTTATTAAGTTTGTAATTTATTAAAATGTATTACGTTACATTATATTGACTTATGCATAGATGCTTGACAAGTAGTCTAGACATGTTTGATTTGACATCCATACCATTTTCAATGTGATGTAATACTGTTCCCCACTAGACTTTTTATAATAATGATTGTTTGTTTTACTACGTAAAACTTGGAAAGGAGGGAGGTATGTGACGTGTAGAATTGCACTTCTCCCCCACCAACCCCAGTTCACCGGGTCAAGGTTGCAGCCGCCATATTGAATCGTTTCGTCGACGTCGCCTTCCCCCCAATCGTTTCACTGACGTTCTTCCCCCCCTCCAAACGTTTCGGTGACAGACATCGTCGTTTTCAACCCCCATAAACGTTGCACCAACGTATTCGCCCCAACCTTATAAAAGACGTGAATAGTAGTAGTTGAGTTAGTAAGGTGCTCTGAGTTAGTAAGGTGCTGACAGTCATAGTGTAGATAGTTCTAAGATTCTAAGAGTTAGTTGTAAACTTGTAGTGACATTTGTTTAAGTAGACATCATTAGACAAAGGACTTATATTATATATACATATATATTCATCTATGTTTAGAAGCAATTAAAGTTAGATCTGTTGTGTTCATATACCAAGCCTTGGCGTTGATATATTTATTAGTTAGAAAGTTAACGTAACATATTTGGCGATCCTACGCCTTGTAAAGTATAAGATATAATAACGTTACATATTTGAAAATAATAACGTAACAGTGGGTCAAACTGGTGTGTAGCTTAGTGTGTCCGTTTTCTGTCGGACAGTTTTTATATTTCTATTGTTCAGTATTTGTATTTCCGTCGGTCAGTATTTGTATTTTCATTGGTCTGTATTTGTATTTCCTTCGGTCAATATGTACATTTCCATCGGTCAGTATTTGTATTTCCGTCGGTCAGTATTTGTATTTTCATTGGTCTGTATTTGTATTTCCTTCAGTCAATATGTACATTTCCATCGGTCAGTATTTGTATTTCCTTCGGTCAATATGTATATTTCCATCGGTCAGTATTTGTATTTCCATCGGTCAGTATTTGTATTTTCATCGGTCAGTATTGATATAATCAATCAGTATTTATCTTTTTTGGTTAGTATTTATATTTGTCGGACAGTATTTAATTTTATTTCGGTCATTACAATTATATATCTATAGGTCAGTATTTGTATTTCTATTGGTCGGTCTTATCTTGTCTTCCATCATTCATCTTAAAACTATTTCCCACAGTAAACTTTTAGTATTACGTCACCTTATTTCATATTCCGGAGTTTCCTACATGCCCCACATATTTTACTTTGTCAGTAATCATAATACGGACAGTTAAGTTGAGGTTAATTTTTTATTTCTGTATACGGTTTCCCAACCTGTATCGTAAAACAATTATTATTGATTTACTAGTTGTAACCTGCAAAACCTTTGCATAGAGTTATATCCCCTTAGGATTGATCGGTAGGCTAGGTTATTTTTGGTTTCGGGCAGATCCGATTTTTTCATGATTTTTATTACTATTGTTTACGTTTGACGATTTTAAACTGGAATACTGTTGTATTAATTCTTTACTTTCGATTTAACGCAGAACCCACACCGCTATTATTTATATAGATTTATTGAACAACGTTCAATTAACGTTATGGTCTTGTTGTTTTCAATATTATTATTATTGACATGTCAGAGTTCAATAGCACCCACCAGCAAGGAAAAATCTGGGAAACTTTTTTTTTAAAACTACCAACGTCACGATGAGCGTTATTAAGCAATGCATTGCGTCATAAAATTTTAATATCAACCTGTTAAACGTTAAATAGAATTGTGAAACATTAGTAGAAGATTAATAATGAAACTAATCAAATGTAAACAAATTTCACAAGATCTGTTAGTTCTACAAAAATATCCATTACATTTGCCGAAGACGCTGTCTTGCAATTAGAACAATCTGTCGCACTGACGTCATTAACCAGATTTTAAGAAGAAATTCAGTTCAGGTCCTAGAATTAGAAAACATTACAGAGCAGATGAATGGAAAAATTATTCTGAATGCTTATAACTCGAAAAATAAAAACATTTTTAGCGCCTCAAAAACAGTTGGTTGATTGTAGTTAATGATTCAACGTTTAATTATTGTTTAATGTTTGTCTTATATGAACAGGTTAAATAACAATAAATAAGTTAAATATTTCTGAGGAGAAATTAATTATTTAAATACATTTCCTTTTGTTATTATTAAAAAAATTTTGGTCAAATACAATTTTTTTTTAAATTGACGTTTATGTATAATTTGTGGCAAAGAAAGCATGATTTATAAAAAATGTTATTTTTTAATGAAATAATAAATGTATGACATAATTATTGTATGAAATAAAAAGGTGTGTGTGTTTGTGTGTGTATTCCTGACTTAATCAAAAACAAACATTGCGTGAAATCATATAGAAGCGAAACAAAACAAATTACGAAATAAAAAAAAAAGTGTAAATTGACGGAATGGCTTAGTTAGAAATGAAATCCATTAAGTAGAGGTCCATTGACAGAATCGAATACATCTTCAGTCTCACGTTTTCTATGTCAGTGCTTGAATGTTTCACAGGTATATAAAAGAATCGATACTGTCCTAGCATAGAAGATATGCTCTGAACAATAAAGCGAACCAGATTTTTGAAACAATTTGATGTAAAGTAATTTGAATCAATCGCTGTCGGTGGTTTAATTCAATGAACATTTCGCGACCTGCAGCGACCATTCATTCCAACAAAATCTAGTTCTGTGTCTGTTTGAATCAGGGAATTTTAAGACAAATGGAATGTAGTCGATTACATGAATTGTGTCATTAACCTCTGTGTTCGACATGGCGCCACATACCTACCATTCAAATTGTGTATCTGTGAGTATATCTGGGTATATCTGGGTATATTTGGGTTATCTGGGTAAATTTGGGTATATCTGGGTATATCTGGGTATATTTGGGTATATCTGGGTATATTTGGGTATATCTGGGTATATCAGTATATCTGGGTATTTCTATCGCTGCCAATCTCTGCTTATCTCTTCCTATCTCTGTGTATCAAACTATCAATAACTATCACCGAGTATCTCTATCTCTGACTATTTCTCACTGTTCAACCTTCAACTGCAAAGGTTGATAAGGTTGTGCACTCCATGATATAGATGTATGTAAAATATCGGAATGTATGCAGCAGTTAGATGCCCGTTGTCACATTTCGGTATGTATGTAGCAGTTTGGTATAATAGACTACTCGAGGACTTCAATAATTTACCCATAAATTTCATCCTGAAAAAAAGGTTCTAAACTCTCGTAGTGCAGTAAATGTTTCGTTTGTCAAATGTCAAATTTCTTTAACTCTCTCTCTCTCTCTCTCTCTCTCTCTCTCTCTCTCTCTCTCTCTCTCTCTCTCTTTCTCAACTCTCTCAGTGATAACTGCTAACTGCGGGCTGAGACTTAGCCTCTTAGAGCCCGTGAGATCAAACTCGCTGTGTCTCTCAACATCTGGAAACTGCCATAAAGGCCTATGGCCAGCAAGCTACCTGGACTGGTCCACCATGTGATCCGCCAGCCCGGGGCACTCAAATAGCACATGATCCACGGTTTCTTATACTTCTCTGCAGTGTCGGCAAAGGGAATCAACATTGGGCCTCAACCTCCCAAAGTGCGCACTTATAGGACAATGCCCAGTGCGAAACTGGGCAATTAGTGCCTGCTCGATTCTCCTGAGCCCCCACTACGGGTCAGTTTTGGACGGCCGCTTCAACTCATACTTGCTCCCAAGAACCACCGAGTTCTCTCCAAGAGCCTCATCTTGGCACACGCTGACTCTAGCAGGCTCTTGTCCGCACACATGGGCTGCGCCTAGAAATAGAACGAATTCGCAAGGAAATCGGTCCGGTCAGTCCCGGCCACGTCTATATGCCAAAGAATTCACTGAATAGTCACCAATACACAATTTCTCTAACTAAACTCAACAATTCTACCAGAAAATCTCATTAGAAAAGTTTACACAAACATTTCCAATAAGGTTCGACTGTAAGCCGGACTTGACCAATGCTTTTAATCGCAAAAAGAGTTTCACGACAGAAAGTTATATTCAGGGCCGGATGGAGATTTCTGTGTGCCCGAGGCTAGTTTCCAAAAAATAAGACCCTAATTTTTTGAAAAAATGACACTAGTGTCGTGCACTTATACATTAGGAGGGGAAGGGGGTACAGCCCATGTAGGGCTCTGGCCTGTCGTACGTTATCTCTCTACTGTTCCCAATCCATGTCTCACATCTCTCTACTGTTTCCAATCCATAGTCTGACATCTCTCTACTGTTCCCAATCCATCTCTCACATCTCTCTATTGTTCCCAATCCATAGTCTGACATCTCTCTACTGTTCCCAATCCATAGTCTGACATCTCTCTACTGTTCCCAATCCATAGTCTGACATCTCTCTACTGTTCCCAATCTATAGTCTGACATCTCTCTACTGTTCCCAATCTATAGTCTGACATCTCTCTACTGTTCCCAATCTATAGTCTGACATCTCTCTACTGTTCCCAATCTATAGTCTGACATCTCTCTACTGTTCCCAATCCATGTCTCACATCTCTCTACTGTTCCCAATCCATAGTCTGACATCTCTCTACTGTTCCCAATCCATAGTCTGACATCTCTCTACTGTTCCCAATCCATAGTCTGACATCTCTCTACTGTTCCCAATCTATAGTCTGACATCTCTCTACTGTTCCCAATCCATAGTCTGACATCTCTCTACTGTTCCCAATCTATAGTCTGACATCTCTCTACTGTTCCCAATCTATAGTCTGACATCTCTCTACTGTTCCCAATCCATGTCTCACATCTCTCTACTGTTCCCAATCCATAGTCTGACATCTCTCTACTGTTCCCAATCCATAGTCTGACATCTCTCTACTGTTCCCAATCCATCTCTCACATCTCTCTATTGTTCCCAATCCATAGTCTGACATCTCTCTACTGTTCCCAATCCATAGGCTGACATCTCTCTACTGTTCCCAATATATAGTCTGACATCTCTCTACTGTTCCCAATCCATAGTCTGACATCTCTCTACTGTTCCCAATCCATAGTCTGACATCTCTCTACTGTTCCCAATCTATAGTCTGACATCTCTCTACTGTTCCCAATCTATAGTCTGACATCTCTCTACTGTTCCCAATCCATGTCTCACATCTCTCTACTGTTCCCAATCCATAGTCTGACATCTCTCTACTGTTCCCAATCCATAGTCTGACATCTCTCTACTGTTCCCAATCCATAGTCTGACATCTCTCTACTGTTCCCAATCTATAGTCTTCTTCATCCACTTATAATTCCAGAATATGGAATATATAAATGATAGCCAGATTATAGAATACATCAAAGATGGCCAGATTGTAGAATACATCAAGGATGGCCAGATTGTAGAATACATCAAGGATGGACAGATTGTAGAATACATCATGGATGGACAGATTGTAGAATACATCAAGGATGACCAGATTATAGAATACAATTGGTTAGACCTAAAATATATGTTCAAAGATTTAAATAGGCTTCCTTTAAAAGGTTTTAAATGAGAAAAAACCGTTATTTACTATGATATAGATACATAAGTGTTGTAATGTAAATGTAATGTAATGCAGCCCCGTACCGTGAAAATTATACAGTAGGGGCCAAGCATTCTACAGCAGGGGCCAGGCAATAGTAGAGGGGCCAGGAAATAAATGTTACTAAGTAGAGAAAACAAGCAGAGGGGGTCAGACAAAACGCAGGGGGGGCCCGGTCTCCCTGCACCACCCCCAACACGCTACGGGCCTGATGTAATGTAAATGGTTTAGCAATTTATGCATAGTAATCTACATAAAAATCATGCATTGATTTACTAATTGTATTTTTTGGTAAATTCAGACACAATTAAAAACTATACTATACAAAAGTATTATCATTAAGAAAACACGTACTTCAGAGAATAACATTTAAAACTAAGTGAATTAAGTACAATACATTAAAATTGTATTGACAACTTTGTTGACTCACTGATCAACTCATTTCTTTCTTCTTTTTTTAGGTGAAAATTTGGTTTCAAAACCGTCGAACAAAATGGAAGAAGCAAGAGAACATTTCCAGTGCTGAAGTGGCAGAACATAAACTAAACGCTGAGAAGAATGTGTTGAAGGCCAAGAATAAGAAAAACATAGAGACCAGGTCAAATGGCACACTAGAAAGTAGAATGGAATTTGAGGCTCATGGTGTTCTCAGTCATCTGAACACCTTGGTGTCTAGAGAAATTCTAGGTGGGACACTGCAAGATGTACATGAAACATCCAGACTGTGTCCCTATACACCCAAATTACACAACTCTAAGACAAATGAACTACGGTCAGTTCCGACCCACGTGACTCATTCATCTCCGAGAATCTTCTGCGTGAAATCTGAGGTAGCCGAAGATCTCAGCATGAAAGATAAAGATGAAATAGTCTCCAGCTCATGTGGACATGACTCAGTCGACATACATGCCAGACGCAGTGAGTCACACGACAGACATGCAAGACGCAGTGAGTCACACGACAGGCATGCAAGACGCAGTGAGTCACACGACAGACATGCAAGACGCAGCGAGTCAGCGACGACTAAAGTGGGCTTTAAACAATTCAAAGACGAGTGCATATCATGCCCTGATAGAAGGCTTTGTACCGATGGCAACAGAGAGAGAGGGGTGTGTGGTGAGGGCGACAGGGAGAGAAGGGTTAGTTCCGAGGGCGACAGTGAGGGAAGGGTGTGTCGTGAGGGCGACAGAGAGAGAATAGTGTTTGGTGAGGGCGACAGAGATGAATGTATTGCCTCCTCTTCGCCCCCGACAGGACTGACCGCGGATAAATCTCCATCCATACACAACAATCTCATCAAGTTTGAACAGCGCTGTCCGAAATTAATGGACTCTGCCACCAGTCCATCCCCACCGCCATGTTTGGAGGAGGGCGGGGATGACGTAGGTGGCGCCAGTGTACATGACCTGTCTAAAAATACACCGGTGGATCTCGTTCTACCCAAAGTTCCAGATCTGGAGCCAGCACATACAGAGTCTGGACTCAGTAGGCAGAACTCACCAACAGAGACTGAGGATTTGAAAGAATTGCCAGGCAACGCTCAGGAAATGAATTAAAACCAACTAACAATATCAAACTTTCTCAGCTAGGATATTAAACGGTTTATATTTTATGTATGTATATATATATTAGATGCTATAATTTAAGTTAAAACAATTACAGTACCAGTGTTGTTCTGAATGAAGTAAGATATATAAAAATATTCCGTGCCAATTTCCATGTTTCCATGACAACGTTTACGTTTTGTTTTTAAATGTCTTTTACAAAAGTTAAACTGGATAGTAAATTAATTTATAAAACTTTAAATGAAAACCATTAGATGGCTAATACAATCATTAAAACGACAAATACAATAATTTAACGACAAATATAATCATTAAACGACCAATACAAACATTAAACGACAAATACAATCATTGAACGACCAATACAATCATTAAACGACAAATAAAATCATTAAACGACCAATACAATCATTAAACGACAAATACAATCATTTAACGACCAAAACAATCATTACACGACAAATACAACCATTTAACGACAAATATAATCATTAAACGACAAATACAATCATTGAACGACCAATACAATCATTAAACGACCAATACAATCATCAAATGACCAATACAATCATTAAACGACAAATACAATCATTAAACGACAAATAAAATCATTAAACGACCAATACAATCATTACTTCAAAAGTCAAGCCTACATAGTGGGTGGTAGAGGAATATTTTTTTGCTGTGTTTGTAATTATTGTAAGTAATATTAACAAAACCAACCATAATTGATTTCATTGTTTATTATTATAAATCATAAAATACTGTTGAAGAGTAAATATATAAATACAATTCATATTCCTTCTGTATTCACTTTGAAATTGACCATTTTTGTGTTTGACTAACGTGTCTCATTCTACTCAGTAAATAAATCATCTTTGTTCTGCATTTACATCAGCTTACATGTACAAGAAACACTGAGAACTGATATATTCATCAGCATTTGTACAGAATTATCAATAATATAAAATACTCATGAACTAATTTTGCAAGTAACTTTGTTTGTTAGTGTGTGTGTACTGATGAACTATTAAGGGTAGGTTTCTCGTCTCTAGACTATCACTTTGAAATAGGTTGTAGTCTACAACAGGGCGAGCAAGAAGATTTGTTTCTGTCTATCTATCTATCTATCTATCTATCTATCTATCTATCTATCTATCTATCTATCTATCTATCTATCTATCTATCTATCTATCTATCTATCTATCTATCTATCTATCTATCTATCTATCTATATCTCTTTTTATCTATCTACCTGTCTGTCTGTCTGTCGGTCTGTCTATCTATTTATCTATCAAACTATCTATCAAACTATCTATCTATATGTTTATCTATCTATCTACATACCTAACTACCTATCTAGTTAGTGAGCTAGTTAGTACAATAGTTTGTTATTGACTAAGAATTCAATAATTGCCAGATATTTCCTGCTCTCGCTTGATGCCCCGGGGATGCAGTAACTACTGACCAGCGCTATTAGGTCAAGCAGTATCTATTGCCAGGGTTAAATGTCCGCCATTAACTGAATGGCCTGAGGCCTTGAGAGCGATCTTAATAGATTCCTCGAGAGGCCTCAGGGCGAAGGGAGATAACCAGGACTTGGTGCTGCTAGAGTTACCCGATTCGAAAAAGTTGTTCGTAATACACTGAGCACTTTGGTTGATGATTTGATTTAGTTACTGTTGCTAGAGTGTGCATGCAAAATTGTTGTACTTTGTGTTCGGAACGAAATAGGTGGGGACATACATAACCGTACATGATGGATGGGGACATACAGAACTGTACATGATGGATGGGGACATAAGAACCGTACATGATGGATGGGGACATACATAACCGTACATGATGGGTGGGGACATACATAACCGTAATTGATGGGTGGGGACATACATAACCGTACATGATGGATGGGGACATACATAACCGTACATGATGGGTGGGGACATACATAACCGTAATTGATGAATGGGGACATACAGAGCCGTACATGATGGATGGGGACATACATAACCGTACATGATGGATGGGGACATACATAACCGTAATTGATGGATGGGGACATACAGATCCGTACATGATGGATGGGGACATAAGAACCGTACATGATGGATGGGGACATACAGAGCCGTACATGATGGATGGGGACATAAGAACCGTACATGATGGATGGGGACATACAGAGCCGTACATGATGGATGGGGACATACAGAGCCGTACATGATGGATGGGGACATAAGAACCGTACATGATGGATGGGGACATACAGAGCCGTACATGATGGATGGGGACATACAGAACCGTACATGATGGATGGGGACATACAGATCCGTACATGATGGATGGGGACATACAGAACCGTACATGATGGATGGGGACATACAGAGCCGTACATGATGGATGGGGACATAAGAACCGTACATGATGGATGGGGACATTCATAACCGTACATGATGGATGGGGACATACAGATCCGTACATGATGGATGGGGACATAAGAACCGTACATGATGGATGGGGACATTCATAACCGTACATGATGGATGGGGACATACATAACCGTACATGATGGATGGGGACTTACATAACCGTACATGATGGATGGGGACATTCATAACCGTACATGATGGATGGGGACATTCATAACCGTACATGATGGATGGGGACATACAGATCCGTACATGATGGATGGGGACATAAGAACCGTACATGATGGATGGGGACATAAGAACCGTACATGATGGATGGGGACATTCATAACCGTACATGATGGATGGGGACATACATAACCGTACATGATGGATGGGGACATACATAACCGTACATGATGGATGGGGACATTCATAACCGTACATGATGGATGGGGACATACAGAGCCGTACATGATGGATGGGGACATAAGAACCGTACATGATGGATGGGGACATTCATAACCGTACATGATGGATGGGGACATACATAACCGTACATGATGGATGGGGACTTACTTTCCATCTATATATTATTGATGTTGGTTTATTTTATTAATGTGTGTGTGTATCAATTATTGTACAGACGTATTTAGTTCTGTAAATTGTATCCTAGCTATAAATACTGTGAAACATTCTAAGTCCAGAATATTGTTAGTCAGACTTTTGTCGTTCACAAATTATAATATCAAGTAGTATCTAGATGGTCAACCATGCTTTTAATTTTATCAATAATTATTTTGTTTATGAATCAGTATTTTTTATGCACTTTTATTACATTTTTTAAAAGGTTATATTATTAAAGTTATATATATATATATATATATATATATATATATATATATATATATATATTACTTTATGCCTTTCAGTTTATAATAACTACACTTTTGTTTAGGTTTTGTCCCTCACTTCAGCCGAAAAAACCGTTTATATAAAACTAAAAACTAGGAATTATTTTGCACCTGTATATAGCTTCGTAATTCTACGAGATAATTAATTTATGGACTCGAAATGATCGAACTTGTTTATTGTTATGTAGTATTAAAACGACTGTTAAATACAAATGTTTTAAATAAATGTGAACTGGTGTAAACTTGAGCTAGAAAATTTGAAACCAAAGTTAAATAGATATAGAATTTAAAAAAATAAATTTTAAAAAATACAAAAAAAAAACGAAAATGTAAAGTTTTGTTTCACTTACACAATAAAATAAACAAAATATAAAAAGACAATAAGACTGTAATACAACATATGAAAACACAATAGGACTGTAATACAACATATGAAAACACAATAGGACTGTAATACAACATATAAAAACACAATAGGACTGTATTACAACATATGAAAACACAATAGGACTGTAATGCAACATATGAAAACACAATAGGACTGTAATGCAACATATGAAAACACAATAGGACTGTAATGCAACATATGAAAACACAATAGGACTGTAATGCAACATATGAAAACACAATAGGACTGTAATGCAACATATGAAAACACAATAGGACTGTAATGCAACATATGAAAACACAATAGGACTGTAATGCAACATATGAAAACACAATAGGACTGTAATGCAACATATGAAAACACAATAGGACTGTAATGCAACATGTGAAAACACAATAGGACTGTAATGCAACATATGAAAACACAATAGGACTGTAATGCAACATGTGAAAACACAATAGGACTGTAATGCAACATATGAAAACACAATAGGACTGTAATGCAACATATGAAAACACAATAGGACTGTAATACAACATATGAAAACACAATAGGACTGTAATACAACATATGAAAACACAATAGGACTGTAATACAACATATGAAAACACAATAGGACTGTAATACAACATATGAAAACACAATAGGACTGTAATACAACATATGAAAACACAATAGGACTGTAATACATTCATTTGGGTACGATATGTAATGGGGTGGGGGGGGGAGGCGAAAAGTTGAAAGAAATGGCCTCGTTAAATTTGGCTCGTGATCATAGGCGGGTGAGTCGAATGCAAGTAGCCCGAGGGTCTATAGTGGACACGGGGTGGGGGGGGGGTGGGGGGCTTCTTCTTTACAAACGTCGTAGATCGATACAAATAGAAAGTTGGCTTAATAGCTGAGACTAAAGACATTGGGGAGGGGGAAGCAATCATCCAGGCAATCATCCAAGAGCAAAGTAATGTTGGCTGAAGACAAAATAAAATGAGCGGTGGAGATGAACCGGAGGGGGGGGGGAAGGATTCGATGATAAAGAAAGGGAGGGAGGGGGAGATGATCATGTTTTCCGGTGACCACTCTCTCCCTACCATCATCCACCCCCTACCTTCCCTTCCCTCAGTCCAGTTCAATGGAGTGGCAGCAATAATGACTTAATGAAACTGTGCGCTCTCATAATAAACGGCTTTACAGGGGGGGGGGGGGGGGAGGACGATCGCTTTGTGTCTCCAGCAGGAGAAGGATGCATTTGGCGAGTCACACGCAAGACAGTTCCTTTAATGAATTGTCGGACTTTGTTCTTTCAAATGCAGAAATTATTCCCTCATTAAAGTTCCGTCTTGCCTCGATTTTCCGCGGGAATACCCAATGCACTGAAATGGCCGGAAGTCGGTGAGAATCTCGTGTGGAGCGATTTAATAGCTGTCTGTATCGGAGAATCCCATTTGTGGGGGAACTTAAACATCAATAATGTTTTCACTTGGACACACTGGTCCAGATATAAAATAACATTGTTGGTCTGAATGACAAGCATTCACCATTTGGTACATTGTGAAGATGTAACTCGGTCTTCTTTGAGCTTATTAAACTAGCGATCTAACCCTTACAACGTTTTGTGGAGAGTGGAGACTTTAGGGAAAGTTACTTTTGTGAGCCCAAGACAATGGTACATTTGTGATCCCGAGATAAAAGTACATTAATGAGCCTTAGATAAAAGTACATTAATGGGCCTTAGATAAAAGTGCATTAATGAGTGATAGACAAAGGTAAATTTGTGAGCCCTAAATACAAGAACATCGAGCCCTATATAAAAGTACATTAATGAGCCCTATATAAAAGTACATTAATGAGCCTTAGATATAGATACTTCGTGAGACGATGGTGAGCCCTAGTTAAAGGTATTTTTACCTTAACCTGCATTCAGTGAAGAAGTCAATTTAACGACCAAAGACGAGCAGCTTAGAGAATTACGACATGATAAATTCTATCAAACAACGTTCACCAACACGACTTTATAAGAATTCTGTCTTGCAATCATGAAATTTTATCCTTTAATCAGTTTGAAAGCAATTAAAACTATGTTGCCATTTTCATCTTCTGTGAATTTGGCTTTTCGGCTTTAACTGAAATCAAATCCAAGAAACGAGAGAGTGGATACAGTGGATGATGAGTTGCGCGTTTATCAGCTTGTCAGCTTTGGGGCACCGATGGAATATAATGTGTTCCCTTAAGTAGGCACATCCATCAGACTGATATATCACAATAATATACATAACTGTAATATGTACAAAAAAATATTGATTTTTAAAAAAAAAATTAGTTAAAAATTCTAGAATATTCTTAGTATTACCCACAATGATTGAGAAACATTGCGCTGTGGGAATAGGTACTTTTGGGATTCTTAGTCAAAGAAACGTGCGTCAGCTGAGGTCTGTCAAACGCGCATTTTGGAGATTTAGACAAAAACGTAGCCCTTCAAAGCCGGTCACTAATAAATATTTGGCCTATTGTAATTTTTGGGGATGGAGGGTTCCAGGTTTGACCTTTGGTCGGTGAGAAGCAAGAGATTGGTCCAAGTTCTGTTGAAATTTGGGTGAAAGCCCCCCAAATCTGCCCAGCCTAAAATGGGTACCTGACCTAAGTCGGGGAAGTAAAGGGCCACTGTGAGTTGCGCTAGTCACACATCCCGTTAAAATGCCGCAGCTACGTAAGCAGATGAATTCTACTTTTTATCTGTCTCGAAAGACATTAAAGGGGAAGGGAGATGAAACTTTTTTTTAATCTTTCAAATGTTGGCCCCCTGATAATCCCCAACTTTTAAATCCAATAATACCTTGGCCCTTGACAACTGTTCAAATCCAGTAATACCTTGGCCCTTGACAACTGTTCAAATCCAATAATACCTTGGCCCTTGACAACTGTTCAAATCCAATAATACCTTGGCCCTTGACAACTGTTCAAATCCAATAATACCTTGGCCCTTGACAACTGTTCAAATCCAATAATACCTTGACCCTTGACAACTGTTCAAATCCAATAATACCTTGGCCCTTGACAACTGTTCAAATTGACATTCCTTGACAGGTAGTGGGGCTCGAGGCAGGGCTAATTTACATATCAATAATAACGGTTAGGTATCTAACTACCAACACACTTCCTTATTTACCTACCTATATACCTACCAAATTACCTACATAGTTATTTACCTCTCTAAATACTTACTCTATTACCTACTAACATCCTTATTTACCTATCTACATTCCTACACAATTACCTACATACTTATTTACCTATCTACATACCTACCTCTCTATCTAGTTATATACAATAGACATATCTGCATGACTACTTCGATATATACCAACCTATCTGTATACAACACATCTTCCTACTATCTAGTAACTTACTTGCATTCATATCTATCTATTTATCAATTATCTTCATACCTGACTAAATGTATGTCTTATTTCACTTCTATTTAGCTGAATCGTCTATCTCCGTGTATCTAAAA
>JAGDYQ010000043.1:1763816-1779653 GCA_021962125.1 Bulinus truncatus | reverse complement strand
GATTACTAACAGACACTGCGTACTTTTTATTATTAATTATTTTAACGCACTGGGTCCGGATACGTCTAAGATGAACTCTTATGATTTAAAGTTATTTTCTTTTCGCGGGAAATTGCATAACCGAGCAATTTTTTTCTGATTATATATTAAAATTGTAGCTATTTTTCTGTGGCGCGCTGGCAGATTGGGTTAATCGTTTGGCCATGACCCATTAAATGCTGACTATATGCGGGTTCGATTCCTATCGGAGACATATATTTTTTTTCAGATTTTTTTTTTTCAGGATTAGGGTTTTGGATAGGGTTAGGGTGTGGAGCAATATCTATTGATGGTCCCCGAAAAAAAAATATATCTCCCATTATTAACAGTAAATGACGTCATCAACGTCTGCAGTAAATAAGAGTTCTCATTCATTCTGTTTACTGACGTCATTAAAGTTTGCTAGACGTATCCCGAAAAAAAAATACTTAGTACGTCTTAGACGTATCCGGAGCCAGTGCGTTATTTTAATGAAATTATTGGTATACTTGCACTGACCTATAGATATCAATTATCACTAAAATCCTGACCCCGGAAATGGAAAAAAAAAATAATAAAGTCGCGCATGCGCACATATATACGGTCTCTGGAAAAAAAATATGGAGACCGGGGTGTCATGAGAGGGGTGTCACCATGAGTTACCGCACCGGGTGACACCAACCCTAGTGACGCCACTGCAGGTTGGGAAACCGTATACAGAAATTAAAAATTAACCTCAACTTAATTGTCCGTATTATGATTACTGACAAAGTAAAATATGTGGGGCATGTAGGAAACTCCGGAATATGAAATAAGGTGACGTAGTACTAAAAGTTGACTGTGGGAAATAGTTTTAAGATGAATGATGGAAGACAAGCTAAGACCGACCAATAGAAATACAAATACTGACCTATAGATATATAATTGCACTGACCGAAATAAATTTAAATACTGTCCGACAACTATAAATACTAACCAAAAAGAAGATAAATACTGATTGATTATATCAATACTGACCGATGAAAATACAAAAACTGACCGATGGAAATACAAATACTGACCGATGGAAATATACATATTGACCGAAGGAAATACAAATACAGACCAATGAAAATACAAATACTGACTGACGGAAATACAAATACTGACCAATAGAAATATAAAAACTGTCCGACAGAAAACGGACACACTAAGCTACACACCAGTTTGACCCACATACTCAGATATTAGTACATGTACTTTCGAAGAAACGCATCAAGTAAAAAAGTACATGTATCTTCAAAGCAACACACCCAGATAGAAACATATACTTTCATAAAAGCAACAGATATACTCTCATAGCAACACGCTCAAGTACTCAAAGCAACACACCCACAGAGACACATGCAAACTATTCTACAGGTCAGTGATTCACAAACGTAATTAAAATAAAATAATATTAAGGACTTCACCATAATTTTTTTAGGAATAAAATGGAAAACAAAAAAAGAATTGATTCAGTTAAAGCCACATTAGACTCAAGGAAGCAGTGACTGCCCCAGGTCATTTGAAACCCCAGAAGCAGAAGAAAATATTGGGCCCCTTACAATTCAGGGCCCTAGGTAAGGGAACATCTGGGGGTCACAGACATTGGTCTAGTTAGCCTATCTATAACAACTGCCTTGACAGTCAACATGTCCTCATACATTGTTGATTTGATTCATAACATGTCCTCATACATTGTTGATTTGATTCATAAAAAGTCCTCATACATTGTTGATTTGATTCATAAAAAGTCCTCATACATTGTTGATTTGATTCATAAAAAGTCCGGTCACAAGATTCTCTTAGTTTAAAGGGCAATCATGGTAGATGAAGTGTACAATTTATCTGGTTTTGTAACCACTGCACATGAAGGGATTGTGTGGCAAGCACTACGTCAAGTCGTCTTTACTACTTTATGTAAAGCCAGGTACACATTTAAAGCATGGTGAACTTGAGAGATATGTAACCCACTTTCGCCAGTACATGGAAAGAAACCTCGGTTCTAACTGAGGATCTAATCCAGGACTTTCAGGACAACAGTCGAGCGCTCTACGCCATTCACCCCTCCGTCCCAGTATTTTTAGCTACTAAAATGACCCCGATAATGGACACGTACTTTGCTCATCCATAATAAAGTGCCTGTACTAAATATAAGGACTGGTTGACGCTAAATGTACTCAAAATGTACTGTGAGTGATGTAAACAACAGCTGTTGTACTGTGGATGATGTAAACAACAGCTACTGTACTGTGAGTGATGTAAACAACAGCTACTGTACTGTGAGTGATGTAAACAACAGCAGCTGTACTGTGAGTGATCTATTTATTTGTTCATTAGGAACGTGTTTCTATATAGAAGAAAGAAACGTCTTGAAACAATTAAACAATTCAACGAGCGGATATTTCCGTCACTGCCATTAATAGATTAAAATATAAACAAGGAAGTAATGAAAGATGGAGTTACAGTAAAAATATAATAATTCACTATTTAAATTGTTCACTTGTTTTATAATTCACTATTTAAATTGTTCACTTGTTTTATAATTCACTATTTAAATTGTTCACTTGTTTTATAATTCACTATTTAAATTGTTCACTTGTTTTATAATTCACTATTTAAATTGTTCACTTGTTTTATAATTCACTATTTAAATTGTTCACTTGTTTTATAATTCACTATTTAAATTGTTCACTTGTTTTATAATTCACTATTTAAATTGTTCACTTGTTTTATAATTCACTATTTAAATTGTTCAATTGTTTTATAATTCACTATTTAAATTGTTCACTTGTTTTATAATTCACTATTTAAATTGTTCAATTGTTTTATTTTCATTTTAATTAAAAAGGGGGAAAAAATGTTTTTGCTGTTAAACCCATCATGATTTTTTTATTTTTTATTCACAATGGTTTATTTATATGTTGATAAAAAAATATTTGGAGAATATAAAGATCCAACTATCCCTGATTCAGTGCAACACAGTCAGTCCTACACCATGATTGTATATGACACCCCCACCCACCCCCACCCCCAGCCCATGTCATTTATTGGTATAGAAAGATTTTAAGGAAGTCTCTGTGAGATGAAACAGTGTTTAGTTCATTCACATACTACGGACGCAGAACTGGGCAACATCTCAGACGAAGGGTGGGATGGGGGGGGGGGCGGTTGGCTTGTCAATAGGCTCGTGTGTACAAGATCGGAGGAGACATTCATGGGGATGTAATCGGTTCGCCTGTGTACGAGGCCAAACAATAAACGTTGACCTGAGATTGTGAAATCAAAGGGAATACAGAGACATTTATATTGCACTGATGTATCGTGATTTCATCAACGGTAGACTTTGATTGGTTATTGAATTAAAGCTTACACCTTGACCCACACGCAGAAGTACTTTCAGTGCAGGGTGGGCCTACGTAATACTTTACTCCCTCCCCACTCTAGGTAATACTTTACTCCCTCCCCACACTACGTAATACTTTACTCCCTCCCCACACTACGTAATACTTTACTCCCTCCCAACACTAGGCAATACTTTACTCGCTCCCCACTCTAGGTAATACTTTACTCCCTCCCCACACTACGTAATACTTTACTCCCTCCCCACACTAGGTAATACTTTACTCCCTCCCCACTCTAGGTAATACTTTACTCCCTCCCCACTCTAGGTAATACTTTGCTCCCTCCCCGCTCTAGGTAATGCTTTGCTCGCTCCCCACTCTAGGTAATAATTTACTCCTCCTGCGTAATGCTTTGCTCCTCTTACACTAGGTGTCACTTTGCTCCATCCACTGGGTAATGCTTTGCCCCTCTCCACACTACGTGCCTCTCCCCTGCAGGCTTGCTCCTCAATACTTTACTCCCTCCCCACTCTAGGTAATACTTTACTCCCTCCACACTGGGTGGTGCTTTACTCCCTCCCCACACTACGTAATACTACTGCTCCCTCCCCCACTAGTAATAGCTTTACTCCTCCCCACACTAGGTAATACTTTACTCCCTCCCCACACTAGGTAATACTTTACTCCCTCCCCACACTAGGTAATACTTTACTCCCTCCCCCCACTAGGTAATACTTTACTCCCTCCCCACACTAGGTAATACTTTACTCCCTCCCCACACTAGGTAATACTTTACTCCCTCCCCACACTACGTAATACTTTACTCCCTCCCCACACTAGGTAATACTTTACTCCCTCCCCACACTTGGTAATACTTTACTCCCTCCCCACACTAGGTAATACTTTACTCCCTCCCCACACTAGGTAATACTTTACTCCCTCCCCACACTAGGTAATACTTTACTCCCTCCCCACACTAGGTAATACTTTGCTCCCTCCCCACACTAGGTAATAGTGTACTCCCTCCCACACTAGGTGTCCCTTTGCTCCCCCTCCCCACACTAAGTTAATATACTTTATACTCACTCCTGGGTAATGCTGCTCATCACTGGGTGTGCTGCTCCTCCCACTGGTTAATGCTTTGCTCCTCCTCTGGGTGTGCTTTGCTCCTCCACTCTGAATGTCTTTTAATAAACCACATCTAGGTGTCTCCTCCGCTCTGATTGTGCTTCTCGCTCCCACTCTAGGTGTGCCAACTCCAGCTCTACTCTAAGGTGTACTTTTGCTCCTCCAGCTCTAGGTGTCACTTCTCCTCCCCCTCCTAGGGTGACACTTCCTCCTCCTCAGTGTGCGCTGCTCGCTCTCCACTGCATGTATTCCCTCCCCACGCTTGGTGTGCCCCCACTCCTCCCACTCATGTGCTTTGCTCCTCCCCCCTGCGTAATGCTTTGCTCCTCCCCCCTGCAATGTGCTTTGCTCCTCCCCCCCTGGGCTGCTTTCTCCTCCCCCCCGGGTGTGCTTGCTCCTCCCTCTGGTGTCTTTCTCCTCCTGGGTGTGCATACCATCCTTGTCTCCCTCCCCCCACTAGGTAATACTTTACTCCCTCCCCCCCACTAGGTAATACTTTACTCCCTCCCCACTCCAGGTAATATATTACTCCCTCCCCACACTGGGTAATATTTTACTCCCTCCCCCCACTAGGTAATACTTTACTCCCTCCCCACTAGATCCTATATCCCCCCCCTTCTTGGTATGCTTTCTCCCTCCCTCTTTGGTGTGCTCTTTATTCCCCTCCTCCTCTAGGTAATACTTTACTCCCTCCCCACTCTAGGTAATACTTTACTCCCTCCCCACTCTAGGTAATACTTTACTCCCTCCCCACACTATGCGGTAATACTTTACTCCCTCCCCCCACTCTAGGTATTACTTTACTCCTTTTTCTCCCCACACTAGGTAATACTTTATTTTTATCTCCCTCCCCACACTAGGTAATACTTTACTCCCTCCCCACACTAGGTAATACTTTACTCCCTCCCCACACTAAGTAATACTTTAAACCCTCCCCACTCTAGGTAATACTTTACCCCCTCCCACTCTAGGTAATGTTTACTCCCTCCCCGACACTGGGAAATACTTTACTCCCCCCTCACTCTCAAGCTAATACTTTACTCCCCTCCCCACTCTCAGGTAATACTTTGCTCCCTCCCCCACTCTAGGTAATACTTTAGTTGCTCCCCACTCTAGGTTAATACTTTGCGTTCCTCCCCCCACTAGGTAATACTTCTCCCTGCCCACACTGAGTAATAGTTTATTATCATGAGACTGGTCACCTTGCTATTTATGTTGGTGATGGTACAACAAACAATGGATGCCCACTCATGGAATCACATATAAAATTATAAAAACATATAAAAACTGAATATAAAAAATTAAAAAAATATATTAAAAAATTAAAAATTATTATTAAAAATTTAATTTTAAAAAAAAAGGAAATAAAAAGAACAACGGAGTGTCACAGCCGCCAACCAGTAGTATTGCATTTACCCCCCCCCCTTAACTCCTAGTCCTCTCAGTTTACACCCATCCTCCCTATCATGACGTAAATGAAACAATTCACATGAATTGGAAAGAGTAAAGAGTTGTTGTTTGACTCATTCGTGATACAAACGAAACGTGCAATCTGTGATGCGCACCAATAGCCGAGTACAGAGATTTTCAATGTTTGCGTCTTAGTCAAAGTGGGTCATGAAACTAGAAACAAAGTTTGAAATCTCCTGCCCTTATATATAACAACAGGCCGTGCAACATGCTACATAACAACAGGCCGTACAACATGCTACATACATTAATTGCCCGTTTTAATAACTAACCATACAAAATGTTATGTGCAATAATAGCCCAGTATAATAACTGACCATTCAATATATAACTTGCACTAATTTTGTCCGCTATAATGACAAACCATGCAGTTAGTTATGTGCAATAATAGTCTTTTTTTTTTTTTTTTTTTTTTTTTTTTTTTTTTTTTTTTTTTTTTTTTTTTTTTTTTTTTTTTTTTTTTTTTTTTTTTTTTTTTTTTTTTTTTTTTTTTTACATTAATTGCCCGTTTTAATAACTAACCATACAAAATGTTATGTGCAATAATAGCCCAGTATAATAACTGACCATTCAATATATAACGTACACTAATTGCCCGCTATAATGACAAACCATGCAGTTAGTTATGTGCAATAATAGTCCAGTGTATTAGCCAGTATAAAAATATGTTATTTGCACTAGTTGCCCAGTGTAATAGTTATTGTCAAATGTTTATGAGACCATAAAAATGAACATATTCGAAAACTAGTTAAAAGTTAAAGTGCACACCAATCCACTCCACATCTCACTTTAAAACAACTATCACATGTATTATGAATCAATACCGTATTGTCACTTTATATCAATATGTATAAACACATTGATTACATCGTGAGATTGACTTGTTTCATACGTTATTAGATCATTTAGAATAAATTAGATAGTTAACAGAAAGTGAAGAATATCTATCGAGAATATAAGTTGAACTTCTTGATCTTTTGATTTAAAAACAAACAAAACATTTTCATTAGCATCTTGATAGCTAGTATCCAACATAATAAACTTTATTAGCATCTTGGTAGCTAGTAACAAACATAGTAAACTTCATCAGCAACTTGATAGCTAGTATCCAACATTAAAAAAGTAAAGTTCCCTTAAGCACCCAAGTGCTCATAGGGACAGATGAAGTGTAGAATTCATCTGTTTCATTAACCTCGCCATATGAAGGGATTGTGTGGTGAGCACAACGTCGTGCCGCCTTTACTCCCCCAACTTAAAGTCAGGTACCCATTTAAAGCTGGGTGGACTCGGGGACTTCTACCAGGACCCGAAAAAATCCCAAGGTTCTCAGTGAGGTTCAAACACGAGACATTCAGGTCGACAGTCGAACGCTCTACACCACCCGTCCCCTAGTATCTAACATAGTAAGCCCATTATCATCCTAATAGTTAGTGATATACGAAATTCGTCTCTGGTCCTCAGAGATACCTCACTGGCATCACCATCAATGACAACTGTCTTTCGTTTACGATTAGGGATCAAAGTTGACTTAAAATCCACACATGGTGTTATTTCTTTTGCAGCTTCTTCACTTCTTTCAAATTTAAAGTAGTTCTAAGCCGTTAAACAGTACAGTCATTCAATGTCACGTGGACAAATTAGCACTATTCACATTGGTTTCCAATAGAAGACTAAAACAAAAGTGCGTTTGTCGCATTAGTGCGTTATGTAGCACGGCGTAGCACCAACATATCCTAAAAAAGTAAAAAAAAATAGCACAAAAAACAACTAGGTGTGAAGTAATTTACCGCCAGGTTGTGGACCAAGGTTAAATAATGTGAGATTCAATATTTCATTTGAGATTTGCTAATGTCATGTCGATTAAGCGCGGCTACCGAAACAATATAAACATTTTTTCTTGAGGACCTGTTGTGCCATCCCCCCACCAAACGCTTGGTGCCCTAGGCACGTGCCTACATTGTCTAATGGTTCTTCCAGGCCTGCTACCCACACAAAAAACCAACACACACAAACACATTTGTAAACACAACCAAATTAATTTAGCTGATACAAGAAATGTTTCACAAGACGATAGACTATTTAAAGTTAAAGTTAAAGAGTTGATAGACATTTTTTTTTCCATATTGAGCTCTGAGTATTAAAAAGTTTCAAAACAACTCTGATACATAAAAAGCCAATAACTTGATAACCACAGAACCACAGAATCAGTTTCTATTATATACAAATCCCTTGTATCAGATTGAATTACAAACGTACCCACTGTATCATATTGTATTGTCAACTTAGACACTGTATCAGATTGTATTAACAACTTAGCCACTGTATCAGATTGAATTACAAACTTAACCATTGTATTATATTGTATTACCAACTTAGCCACTGTATCAGATTGTATTATTGACAGTTCACTCAGTATTATGATAATTAACATTAGTCTGTGGGGATAATGCCGTGGGTCCATCTGGATTCGAGACACTACACCCCCACTGCACCCCCACTACACCTCCACTACACCTCCACTACACACCCACTACATCCCCACTACACCCCCACTACACCTCCACTACACCCCCACTACCCCCCACTACACCTCCTACTGCACCTGCACCACATCCCCACTACACTCTACTCATAATCTCACTACACCCCACTACACCCCCACTACACACCTCCACTACACCCCCACTACACCCCCACTACACCTCCACTACCTCCCCCTACACCTCCACTACACCCCCACTCACACCTCTACTACACCCCACCCCCCACTACACCTCCACTACACCCCACTACACCCCCACTACACCTCCACTACACCCCCACTACACCCCCCCACTACACCTACACTACACCCCCACTACACCCCCACTACACCTCCACTACACCCCCACTACACCTCCACTACACTTAATTCTGTTAACCAACAACCAACCACTGTTTATAGTTGGATGGAGTTTTACATGTCATTGGCCTCTTTATCGACCTCTTATTCCCACACCGTTTTCCTGACCAAAAGTAAATGATTAGCACTCTGATCCAAGAATTCACTCTCACGAAAATTTAACAGGAACAGAGTTAAACTCACTGAGATGTCCAACTAGCCGTGTCTGGCACGGCTGATGTACCCGACATACTGAGATATCCAAATGGCCGTGTAGTACTTTATTCTTCATAACTAATGCCATGTAGTTTGCTTAGCATATAGCAAGTTTCCAGAATACAATCACCATGTGTCATAAGAAGGTTATGTATGCCACAGCCATCATGACAACATTCCCACGGAGGCCTGTGTAAGTCTATGTCCCAACATTTTCTATATCCCAATAATTTATATATCCCAACATTTTCTATATCCCAGCCAAAGGAGTTCTGCAAAGGTCATCAAGGTTTCAATGGAGACTTAGGTCATCGTCACAGGGTCTTGAACCAATACATTCACCACTACCATGAAACTCACCTGTGTTTCCGTCACAGCCAATTGACTGGCCATCTCCGCTCTCTCTGCAGACGATAAATATTTCTTCTGCTCAAACTGTTTCTCCAGCTCAAATATTTGTCTTCCGGTGAACGTAGTTCGCGCCTTTTTCTTTTTCACTGCATTTGCATCATCTTTCAAATCATCTTCAGACTTTCTCTTCTTGTCACCGATCTCCGTGTCTGTGTAGATGTAAACATTACATTTTTCATGTTAGTTTATATGTAAACATTACATTTGTCACGTTAGTTTATATGTAAACATAACATTGGTCATGTTAGTTTATATATAAACATTACATTGGTCATGTTAGTTTATACGTAAACATTACATTTTTATATTAGGTAACTGGTGTAGACATTGCTACACAAAATAATCAATGAAATTAAACATTGCCACCAAAATGTTGACTTAAACAATAAGCTACAAAAGTAGACATGTACTGAGAGAGACATTGTATTAAACACTAGTTAGATAAAGTAACAGATGTTATTGCTTCCATTATTAGTTAGGTGAAGTAACAGATATTAATGTTCCCCCATATTAGTTAGGTAAAGTAATAGATATTTTCGATGTGATAAAGCTTAATCGATTTAACTAAAATGAAATACTTAAAGCTTCAGTTGATTGCGTCAAATGTGACAACTAAATTGAAAGTATGATGACTTTGAAGACAAAGATTCCCCTGAATATCTATTCAATTCGTCCATGAACGTTATCAAACTAAATGTTTTGCATTTTGAGATATGAAAGTATCAACTAGACAACAAATTGTGACCTAATTCAGGAAGTATACATTTGCTAGGGCTGTATCATAATTACTTTATGAATTCACATGTGTCAAATCATATCATATTGACAAAATTGGAAAGCTAGAGTTAAAAATACTATGACTATATGTTAAAGTAAAGTTCCATTAGCCCTAAAGGTTCTTCAGGGCATATACAGTGTTGAATTTGCCTGTTTCTGTTATCACGACATAAGAAGGGATTGCGTGGTTAGCACAACGACTAGCCGCCCTTACTTCCCCAGCTAAAGTCAGGTAAGAAATATGAAATTTCCACCGCCAAGTACCCGTTCTGTGTATAGTTATGCCGTAACAATAGCAAGATGTGTGTAGTTATGCCGTAACAATAGCAAGGTGTGTGTAGTTGTGCCGTAACAATAGCAAGATGTGTGTAGTTATGCCGTAACAATAGCAAGATGTGTGTAGTTATGCCGTAACAATAGCAAGGTGTGTGTAGTCTTGCCGTAACAATTGCAAGATGTGCGTAGTTACATATTATGACGCATGCGCAGTGTGTAGTTAAAGTGACCTTGACATTTAATTTACCTGATGAAGATAGTGACGGTGAGCGACATCCGGGGCTGCAGGTGGACCTGGAGTTGTCCACATCTCTGTGGCTGTCCACACACGGGTCCTGTTGGTAGATGTCATCACAGTGACCTACTTGGGAGTGGCGGGACAGGGCTTGAACTAGGTCACGATGACCGTGCCCCTGGTGATGTTTCAGTGAGTGGAAACTGACGATAGTGGTGCAGTGAGCGCAGTGGATGTCCTCACAGTTGGAGCGGACACAGTCCGAGTACTCACACCTGTGGATGAAGTATGTCACTATATGAAAGTATGTCACAAGATAAAGTATGTCATTAGATAAAGAATGTCACTTGATAAAGTATGTTACTAGATGATGTATGTTATTTCATGAAATATGTCACTAGATGAAGTATGTCACTATATGAAAGTTTGTGACAATATAAAGTATGTCATTAGATAAAGAATGTCACTTGATAAAGTATGTTACTAGATGAGGTATGTTATTTCATGAATTATGTCACTGGATGACGTTTGTCACTATATGAAGTATATCACTAGATGAAGTAGGTCACTATATGAAGTTTGTCACTAGATAAAAATTGGCACTACCTAAAGTATGTTATTAGATGAAGTATGTCACTTGATGAAATATGTCACTTGATAAAGTATGTCCCTAGAAAAAGTATGTCACCAGTTGGAGGTATTTTACTTCATGAAGTATGTCATTAGAGGAAGTATGTCACTGGATGAAGTATATCACTGGATGAAGTATATCACTAGATGATGTAAGTCACTGGATGAAGTATGTCAATGTATAAAGTATATCAATAGAACAGTGTGTCACTTGATGAAGTATGCCACTGGATTAAGTATGTCACTAGATGAAGTATGTCACTAGACAAGTATGTCACTGGATGAAGTATGTCACTTGATGAAGTGTTTCTTGTCAATAAAAAGCTAATCACAGAAGCACATTAGAGTTGCGTTCTTTGTTTTTTTTTTGTTTTAAATTTGTATATATAAATACTCGTATCTGATAGCACTAAGACAAAATGTATGTGCACATACAATATTATAAAGTGATATTAATAAATGAAGCTGTGTTCAATGTAATCATGCTTATCACAAACATTGCTCTTTGAAATTTGTCGAATAAATATTCTTCATGCTTATAGAAAAAATAATGGAATATTTTGTAATTGTTATTTTATTTTTTAAAGTAATATCAAAGTGAGTTCAGATTCTGTGATGTATAGAAAAAAAATGTTTGAATTTCATCTTTTTTAAAAAGTGACAAGAGAATATAGTATGAAACATTCACAAGTTGACATTTAATTTACTGAAAAATTAGCATCTGTCACATTCTGTCACAAATAGGTAATTATAAGAGTAACTCACTAGGCTATGTGGATTTTAAATACGGAAGAATAATTTTAATTTCTAATAATATCAACATTTCATTACATTAATATTTTATAATATCAATGATAGTATCAACATTTGACATACAAACATTTGATCTAGGAAGATTTGATGATACCAACTTCTGATAATATCAACACTTGATAATGTTAACATTTTATTATTCCAACATCCGATAATATTAGTATTTGATAATATCAACTTTCATTCTTTTTTTGTTTTAAGTTAGGCCTACATGATGAAGTTTATATATAAACCTTTCCCTATAGACACAAGAAAACAGAGAAATATTTTAAATTGAACTATGTCCTCACTTTCTCACATATCTAAATCATAAATATGATATATTGTCTGTAACAACAACCAGTAACATGTTATATTGTCTGTAACAACAACCAGTAACATGTTATATTGTCTGTAACAACAACCAGTAACATGTTATATTGTCTGTAACAACAACCAGTAACATGGGTTTTTCCCCCCCCCCCCCCCCCCCCCCCCCCCCCCCCCCCCCCCCCCCCCCCCCCCCCCCCCCCCCCCCCCCCCCCCCCCCCCCCCCCCCCCCCCCCCCCTTTATATTGTCTGTAGCAACAACCAGTAACACAATTGTTATATTAAATTGTCTGTAACAACAACCAGCAGTTGTTAGGTTGGTCTGTGCAGCAGCCACGGAGAATGTTTTTTTGCCTGTTTTTGTTAACCAATGTATTTTTAAATATCATGATGTCTCTGCTAGACAACAGCCCTTTTGGTACATATTACACTATTATGTAACAAGTAGTCAGAGGGTCATCCTTGATATATAATAATAAATAATGTCCTGTTGATTTAAAAGTTGGTAACTCAATCCAGTATCCCTGGCTCGATTATAAATTGAAATCTAGATCCCTGTCTGGCTATATAACGAACCAGGATCCAGTTTCCGATTATATAACGAAATTGTTGATCCCTTGCCTGAAAGTTATAGACCGAATTAGGATTCCTTTTGAGTCTAATAAGGCAATTGTCGGATCCCTGTCTGATTATATAATGAAATTAAGTGACCTCTGCCTGATTATACAAATTAGCATCCTGCTGATTATACAACGAAATTCAGGGATTCCAGCCTGATTATACTACGCTATGAAATTCAGATTCTTGCAAGGATTTATAGCCTATTCGTAAATTCAGGATCCCTGCCTGATTATATGAATGAAATTTGTGTGATCCCTGCCTAATTATATAACGAAATCTGACCTGCCTGATTATATTACGCCATTTGTTGATCCCTGTGCCTGATTATATAACGGCCCTAAGGATCCATGCCAGATTATATAGCTTGTAATTTTCTAAGATCCCCGCCCGGTTATGGTAACGAACTGTGATCTCGTCGATTATGAGTAAAAAAAGTTTCTAAGATAGTTGACCGTTCTTATAATGTATTTCAGGGATGGCCAGTGTCGATTCTATCAATGAAATTCAGGATCCTGTTTGATGCTATAACGGAATTCAGGATTCCTCCTGATTATATAACGAAATTCAGCAGATCCAAGCCGATTATTTAAGGTAATTTGGGGCCCAGATCCCCGCCTGATTATATAACGAAATTCAGGATTATAGGAGAATGAAATTTCAGGATCCCTGCCTAATTATATAACGAAATTCCGATCTCATTGATTATATATAACTAGAGATTGTCAGGATCTTTGACTGATTATATATGCACGCACCAGGATCCCTGCCCGACGACAGAACGAAACTTCAGATCCCTGCCTGATTATATAACGAAATTCAGGATCGAGCCTGTGCCTGATTATATAAAACGAAACAGCATCCCTGCCCCTGACATAAAACGAAATTCAGGATCCTGCCTTGATTATATAACAGAAAACTTTCAGCGATCCCGCCTATTTATATAACGAAATTCAGGATCCCTGCCTGATTAGAACGAAAATTTAGGATCCCTGCCTGATTATATAACGAAATTCAGGATCCCTGCCTGATTATATAACGAAATTCAGGATCCCTCGCCTGATTATATAACGAAATTCGGGATCCCAGCCTGATTATATAACGAAATTCAGGATCCCTGCCTGATTATATAACGAAATTCGGGATCCCAGCCTGATTATATAACGAAAATCAGGATCCCAGCCTAATTATATAACGAAATTCAGTATCCCTGCCTAATTATATAACGAAATTCAGTATCCCTGCCTGATTATATAACGAAATTCAGGATCCCTGCCTGATAATATAACCAAATTCAGGATCCCTGCCTGATTATATAACGAAATTTAGGATCCCTGCCTGTTTATATAACAAAGACTTAAACCTATCCACCCTGTTCTAAGAAAACAACAATTGCATTAAATATTATTGTGTAATACAACAAACAACTACCCATACTTTGTAACAATGAAGTACCCATACTATATTACTTAACAACAAACTAGCAACTACACATACTATATAACGATTAACTACACATACTATATAACAACTAACTACACATACTATATAACAACTAACTGCACATACTATATAACAACTAACTACACATACTATATAACAACTAACTACACATACTATATAACAACTAACTACACATACTATATAACAACTAACTACACATACTATATAACAACTTTTTAAACAAATATCTAGCCCTCCCCCTCGTGTATGTGCTCCTCAAGTCATAATGTCATATGACTAATTAAAACATAGATTTACATAATATTCACTCATATCTGAATATCTTAGCTCCAGATACAATCACTCATCTAAATATGTTAGCTCCAGATACATTCACTCATCTAAATAGGTTAGCTCCAGATACATTCACTCATTCTCTCTCTCTCTCTCTCTCTCTCTATATATATATATATATATATATATATATATATATATATATATATATAAAAATATATATATATATAAATACCTATATATAGTTGTTTATTTACTTTTTAATAAATCAAAGTAATAATAATAATAGACTTCCTAGTACGAGAGTGTGCTATATTTGGTGTACACAATTGTATTTACTAAGACAGTTATTAATTAAATTACCGTGTCTTTGTACTTCCTGTATTTATACCTGCCCTTATGGTGTCATTTATTTTGGTGTCACTGTGTTGTTTGGTGTATTGTCAACTGATATTTGTGTTATTTGGTGTATTGTCAACTGATATTTGTGTTGTTTGGTGTATTGTTAACTGATATTTGTGTTGTTTGGTGTATTGTCAACTGATATTTGTGTTGTTTATGTATTGTCAACTGATATTTGTGTTGTTTGGTGTATTGGTCAACTGATATTTAGTGTTGGAATTGGGTGTGGTCAACTGATATTTGTGTTGTTTGGTGTATTGTCAACTGATATTTGTGTTGTTTGGTGTATTGTCAACTGATATTTGTGTTGTTTGGTGTATTGTCAACTGATATTTGTGTTGTTTGGTGTATTGTCAACTGATATTTGTGTTGTTTGGTGTATTGTTAACTGATATTTGTGTTGTTTGGTGTATTGTCAACTGATATTTGTGTTGTTTGGTGTATTGTTAACTGATATTTGTAAGTTGTTTGGTGTATTGTCAACTGATATTTGTGTTGTTTGGTGTATTGTCAACTGATATTTGTGTTGTTTGGTGTATTGTCAACTGATA